>JABSTT010003499.1:0-27272 GCA_013339685.2 Hyalomma asiaticum | reverse complement strand
CCATAACGCATTGGTCCGACGCGAATACCGACCGTACCAGTGCCAGAAAAAGAAGAAAAAGAAGACACGCAGGGAGAAGCAGCCAATATAAACTAACCAAATGTTTCTTGTCTTGTTTTGTTATTTTTTTTTCTGTGGGTGCCTGTGGTGCAGCTTACATCGGCCAAACAGGCCGATGCCTGACCACGAGATCAAATGAGCACAGGTCAGCAGTGAAGAAAAAAGCATGATCATTTGGCCACCCATTGCAAGAAATGTGATTGTAATCCCATCTTTACTAACACATCTGTTCTTTTCAGCCATTGAAATTGCACCATAAGGGAGATTGTGGAAGCCTTTCTTATAAAAGAGAGGGAGAGAATTGCGTTAGTCAAGCGTCGCTTGATCTCCTAGATAAAGAGATCAGGTTTTTGGAAGGCACATAAGGTACAATCAGCCTTGTTGCGCTTATCCGCTGTTTATGTCATGACCATTATGTTCACGTGCTGGTTCCTCCTTTATATATGTGCTTTCTTTTCAATAAAATTTCAGTTGTTAGTCAGCGCACGTGTCGTCTACTACTTCTCTTCGGCCCTTGTTTGTGCGCGCTGTTCCACCATGGCGATAATACGCGCACAGGCCTAAGAAGCTTCTAATAGCCTTTTTATTTGTCGGTCTTGGAAACTTGTCTACTGCTGCACTCTTCTCGGGGTCAGGGCGGATGCCTTCGGAGCTAATCACATGGCCGAGGAAAAGAAGTTCGTGGAAGCCGAAGTGACATTTTTGTGGCTTTATCGTCAGCCCTGCTGAACTGATGGCGTTGAGCACAGTCCTTAGCTGTTGTACATGCTGATCGAAGGTTGGTTGGTTGGTTGGAAAACTTTATTGGGTTGGTTGGAAAACTTTATTGCTTATCGAAGGTGGTTGAAAAAATAACGACATCGTCGAGGTAAACCAGACAGGATTGCCATTTTAGCCCGGACAGCACAATGTCTATCATAAGCTGAAATGTAGCAGGTGCGGAGCAAAAGAGGAAACTCTGGAGGCTCACCTCGTAGACGACGGCTTGAACGCTGGTGGACAGGTGTGAGCTCGTTGGGCCTGAGTCGGCGTGGCTCCGGACTGCTTTCTCTCACTCGCATGGGGCTGGAGATGATGGCCCGTATTCACGAAAACAACTTACGCCAAAAAAGCTCTTAAGAGAAAATTTCAGCCAATGCTGCTGCTGGACATATCATTAGAGGCGCTTCCCGACCAATGGGAAAAAGAACTTACGAAAGAGAAGTTTTGTGAATTCGGCCCCATTTACCCCGCACCTCCACCAGAGTTTTAACGAACAATTCAGGTAGCATAGGAAAAATGAACTATTTATTGAGAGATAACTTGTGCTCGATAAACCAAACCGAAACGGAGCGTTCCACGAAGATGATGACGATGATGATCCTTTAATTTTGGCATCTACCCACTTGGGGGGATTAGCCAACAGTCAGGCGGATTTGAGTTTAATTTACTAAGTTATACTACGTGAAAGATTTAATCGCCCTTTGATGTTGAATTTGAATATGAAGAGATCCCCGAAGCATCTGCTCGATCGGCGTCTTCCTTCTTCTTTTTTCTTCTCCTTGTCTCGCGCGTGATCGCGTGCCACGAACGCACGTGCCATCACGGCCTTTGTACTGTAGCACTAACGTGCCACTGTCTCTTGAACGCGAACATGCACGCGTCTTTTAAACGTGGTTTGTCCTGCGTCAATATGTACTTCTTTGGTTTAACCTGTACTGTCTTCTAAAAGAAGTCCAGTTTGAGTTTATCCGTATAGAAAACTTCGCTTCGTTAGGCGCACAATTCGCCCATCTAGAGAAACATTCATGAACGCTCTTATTAAAGTAGTAATTACGCTTTATGCACTGAACATATCTCAGGATAGACTTTAATTTTCCACTCGCCATGGGCGTGAAAATCTACAGACGCTCTGTGTGACAGCTCCTAAGCTTTCGTTCATATAGTACCTTATGGTGAAATCAGAATATTTCGAAGATTTTGTCTGTCTAACTTTGCTTGCGCAGCAACATGCAGTTCCGTTTTGACGCACGCCTGGGAATGCTCCGAAGCGCGCCAGCAGCTCTAGCAGCGCTTTTCGCAGGTGCCCTGCACCTCACTCTTCTAAATTAAACCCTCGCTACGGGGAATTATTCCATAAACGGAGCCCACGGCGCAGGTTCAAATGAAACGCCATATTCTTTTCTGGTCAGAATGAGCTTGCGCAACCATGCTGTAATTAATCCGAGTTGCAGCGAATTTTTTCCGCAGTCCTCGCTATCCTGTCTTTATGTCATAAGTCGCTATCGATTACATGCCGGTATACCTTGCAACATATGCGTATTTTCACTGATATTCATCGCTGAGATGTAATCTTCATATTTTCTTCGGCTATCGTGGTTCTCCGTGCGCCTCCGGGAAACGTTGTATGTGTAGCCGTCTTGTTATCTCAGCCGAACTGACTGAACAACGGGAAGATCGCATGAAAATGTGTGAGCGTGATACAATTCGTTCCACTTTAATCTCAACCTTGTTAATTTCCTGTGGTTTCCTTGATAATTTCATTAAACTGAGGTAAATTTGGTTGTCGGCATTGTGAAAAAAATAATTCTATTTGAATTGTGCTAATGGAATGCGGCTGTCAATAGGATATTGGTAGAACAAAGAAAACACTCAAGAAGTCGCATTATTTCTCCGGACAGGCTTGTAAAGTTAACGAAAAATGCCGTTGACAGCGGCTTACATGCAATGACCCTGTAAGCTCGCATGTGGTATCATTTCGGCTATCTCGCGGTACTGTGAAGAAATTATTGCTCTTGTCAGGTGCCATGTGCATGATGCAACAAGCTCTGCGAGGGCTAGCTCAGGTAAATACCATCAAGGACGACTTAGTTTTTGACTGGCATGCAAAAAAATATACCATGACAAATGACATACACGTCATACGATAACGCCCAGGTGAGCAGAGTCACGGAATGGATGAGGCAAAAACAAGAGGGCGATGGCAGCAGAAAGGTCTGAGTCAACGCGAAGCACAAAACTGCGACTGTCTGCGAAATGTCTGCGATATCGATTATTGAGTGTTTGAAGGCATGATGAACTCGTGTACTGCCAATATTGATTTCTCGTTGGTATAAATATAAGAAAAATCTGCCACATCCCACGCTTTCTGGAAATCGATGACGTGAGAAGCAGTCAGCCAGTACTGCCAGTGCCTAGTTGTTGGACATTCAGTAAACTGTTGAAAGCAGGATCAGTAAAATCGAGCATCTGTATGCGTAAAGGGATTTTACACTGTACGTACACAGCGCTGTTCTGAATGAAGGGTCTCTGCGATGCAGCGTCACAACTCATATTAGTGGACGGATGTCAGTAATGCAAAAGGGCACGCCATGGCGCGCTGATGCGCACATCACAAACATAGTAAGTGTTTTCATACCTGGTCGAGGAAAGCTGGAAAAAATCACCTTGACTGTTTAGCACGCGTATATTGTCACTTACGTTACTGTAAGAGCCGTGAAAACACACTAGAGAAGAAAAGTGCCGCCACGACTGCCGATGTACTGATCTTATTTGCTAAATGCAACACAAGAGCTGAGCCAGCTTGCAGGTGTGCTAGCTTGCTTGCTTGCCACCTTGGGGGCTCGTGTTATAATCGCGATGCCCTAAGTCGAGGTTGTTAATTCATTCATTCATTTCCAACATATTTTACAAATACAAAAGCATTGCTGTACCAATAGCCATTGGCTAATCCCGGGTTCGTAGTGAAATTAAGGTATAAAACGCGGCACTCAAGGAAACGAAACAGCAGAGATAATACATAAAGGTAATATTAACATCCATAACTCGTACACGAAAGTATAAATGAACTCAGAGTTCCTTTGTCCTTCACGCACGCCCGAGCAAACAAATAGACATATTACATAGCAATGAAATTGACACGCACAAATTAGGCAGGAATGTAAATAAAAGGAAGTGTACTTTTACAGACCGTATTTTTCAGAAATGTACTTTCTTACAGCATACCTGACGTTACGGGCTTCTTTTATATGTATTGACAGAGAATTCCAAATTAGTGCGCCATTAAGTTCCCCGAGCCTTTTCCCTTTAAGATTATGACATCGAGGCAGGTTAAAACAATACTTAGTGGCAGCTCTTGTGCTTAGTAATACGATATTAAACAATGTAACTGGAAGTGGATCATTCGTTTCGATAATGCTATGAATGAGGTCAGCTATTTTCAAATGGTACAATGCATTAACTGGCAACACACTCAATGAGCTATACACGTACGTATTGGATGGTGTACACCTAGAAGAAGTGATAGTACTTAATGCTCGGCTTTGCAAACGGACTACGGCATCAAGGTAAGTTTAAATGTATTTCCCCATGAACCAATAGAATAAGTGACTCTGAATGAACGGAACACACAGAATGGGTAGGACAGGATATTCGAAACATTCACGAGCCTTAAGAAGAATATAGCATGCGTAGGCAAGCTTGGAAAAAAAGGTGTTTCTTATGAGTTTTCCAGTGCATATGTGTATTTAAGGAAATGCATATATATTTCTAAGAGACAACTTGTTGAAGTTTTATACCTGGTAATGATATGTCCAGTGTTTCTGTATTGAGTTTTTTCTTCCTGGAATGAAAAACTGCGCACTTAGTCTTAAGAAGTTTAAGGGTCAGTTCATTGGACGTGAACTACTTAACATTACCTAACTCTGCATTTATTTTATCCTGCATATCAGGCAGACTGTCCCCTGTAAGTAGAACAGCAGTGTCGTCAGCATACATCAAAGCCTGTGATTGCCTAAGCGTTACACTGAAGTCATTGATGTAGAGCGTGAAAAGCTTGGGCACACCAGTTAGTACGGCTCGCGAAGTAGATGTATAATTTTTAAGTATTACTTGTTGCTTCCGGTTACTGAGGTAGCTTGCAAGCGAATTCAGGATTTTGCCCCTAAAGCCTAAATTGTTAATCTTGCTCAGTAATATTTGATGGTCAACTGTATCGAAGGCTCTCTTTATGTCGAGATAAACAACAGCCGCTATTTTTTTTTCTGCTGGGGAGCCGTATTTAGCAGGTGCGTCAGTATGAAAACAGCAGAAGAAGTAGATTTCTCGAGTGTGAAACCATGTTGGTGGGGGCACAGTATATTGTATTTGGATATGAATTTGTTCATGCGCGCAGAGAGTATCTTTTCAAAAAATATGTTGATAACGCTACTAATTCAAATTCCCCAATAAGTAGACGAATTATAGCTATTTCCGTCCTTATAAGTCTGACTTACTTTAGCTAATTTAAGTTGTGAAAGATATATTTCTGAATCAATGGCGTGATTAAACAGGTGGTGAAGGGGACCTGCTAATATGTGAATGTTGTTCTTAACTTATCAGATGTGTGGTCTAGCGGAGCCGCCTTAGTTCTTAGTCCACTAACAACTGCTATTATTTCATCCACTGTGCAATCCTCAGTTACCATAGCATTCACCACTGATTGCGCAGACTGGATACTTTGGTGACTTAAGGAAGTTGGTTTGCTAGTTGTGTTCCTACATTTACAAAATACTCGTTAAATTATTCAACTGCATCCTGGTTAAGTACATCAGGCAATATACGCTGCTCCGAACGAAGTCCTGCTGCTTCTTTTACAATTTTCCAAAGTTTACCTGAGTTGCCCTGAGCATTAATGATAAGAAAGGAGTATTATTCTTGTTTTATTTTGCAAAGTAGAGATACGAACTGCATCCTTAAATGCTTAAACTGGGTTAGACAATAATTATTGGTTTCAGCACGTTTCCACTTCTAATACCATTTTTCTTTCTCCTTCAGTATGCGTAAAATGTGTGTCATCCATAGGCGTATAGGTGCAACATATCGACCCGAGGACTTGTGTCTGGTGCTCTTCAAAACAGCACTCTTAACAGCTATAAAGAAGTTTATGTGTTCTTTTTTTTTAAGTCGGTATCATAGGTGTCGATGAAGTTTACATGCTGTAAGTTCTCGCGAACTAATCGATAGTCGATCTTTTCTGCGGTTCGAGACCGGCCATGCTAGCAGTTATAATTCCTTGGATTTTAGCGCAACAAATATGGGTCTGTGATCCGCTATTGGATTCAGGTATGTTCCAGCCCATCTGTTACACGTGAGGTTCGTAAGTGCATGAGCTATTAAAGTGCTAGAATAGCGTGTGATACCTCGGTTATAACATTGAATATGTTATATGAGTGTGAAAGTAAGCTATAATTATTAGTTCCTCCAGAAACATCTATATTAAATTCTCGTAGAATTATAACACGGTTATCCTTTTAAGAGGTTAAGACTTGTATAATTGACTCAAGTTTCTGAATAAAAATTGAAACAGCAGAACAGAGAGGCTGGTGCACCACGCCGACTGTCATACCACCCTCAACTGTTATAAATAGTGACTCAATTGTTGCGTCACTGATTGTAAGGGCGGGAGGAACTTTAAAAGCAGCGCTTTCTTTTAAAAAGAAGGCGACACCCTGCAAATGCCCTGCCTGCTTCTGTCGGCTTTTGTGCATAAATTTTAAAGCCTGCTGCTTTCATTTGTTTATCACGAGATAATTGTTTCTGATAAAATTTCGAAGAGCTGATTTGGTTCTTCATTACGCTTGCTGAAATTTGAATATTAAAGCAGATATGGCGCATACCTACATTTACTCCCCCCCATAATCGTATTATCGTTGATAGTGACGTACTTGGCGCGTTTATAATCTTCGCGGTGCCCAGACCACTTATTCATACGCTACCGTGACCACCTTGGAGCATACCAAGAGAACGACACCACCGACACGAGATAGAGCATCAAGACGCGGGCAGATAGATAGATAGATAGATAGATAGATAGATAGATAGATAGATAGATAGATAGATAGATAGATAGATAGATAGATAGATTCGAGAAGTTGCAAATTGCTTATATTATCATCTTTAATTTTTGCTGAGGGAAATGCACGATGAACATGATTTTGAGATGAATATATAATTTTAATAGTGAGAAATGAACATTCTAGAATATTAACGCGATGGGAGGACGAGTCTACAGCGCTTGAAAGTGAGAAAGTCTGGGCAACGTGCAAGATGCCACTTATGCACCTTGCCCACACCTTTACTAAGCAACACAATGATAGTAAACACAGCGACAGTCATAAAAAAAACTACTATTTTTATTGACAATCTCATCTGCGAGGGTATGGAAAGGGCATCGAAAATGCGGTTCACAGCAGCTTCCATGCATTGATCGAAACGACACTCGCTTTACTCTCGCTTACTCTGACACTCTCGCTTTACTATGCAGGTTGCTGCATTTACCTGGTGAGATTAGCCTGGTAGAATAGGCCAATCGCAGTAGGACAAAAGACATACAGGCCAAATGATAGCGCCTAGTTGACCGGAGTTATGGAATGATATTGGGGAAAACAATAGACTCGTGGGGAGAGAGAACTGTCACTCAACGCCGAGCGAAAATTGCGACTGTGTGCGAAAAGTCTGCGCTATCGATTATTGAGAGATCGAAGGGACGAAGAGTTGGTTTTCTTTCAACATCGATTTCTCGTTGGCGGCTGAAGCAGCAGAAAGGAAAACGGGGTGCATTTTTTTTTCTAGGTACGGGGGCATCCAAGACATCTAGGTGAGAGAAATGAATGGGAAGACGAGAGCTCATCTTCTGCTTAAGTTCCCCCTGTACGTTGTCTTTCGATTTCACTAACGCTTTGCCATCAAAACAAAACAAAGTGAGCCACTCCACTTCCATGAAGGTGGATAACCGGTGTAACTGTGCCCACGGCGCACAGATCACATGGGGAACACCAGTTTTGGTATCAAAAGCGAAGTTGCTAACGTGACCATGAAGGCAGGCTGAAACCGTTGCACTGTTCACGGTAGCAAAAAGTGAAAGCAGCTGACAGCTTCCAAGCGCGAACGCCGTTGTCGAGCTAGGGCGCTAGGAGCACTAGCGTGAGTATTCTAAATTGTTGGACCCACTAGCGCTATACTCACTAGGTGCTTCCTCCTTCGATAGACAACGCTTTCTTGTTGTCGCATCGAAGAAGCAACTGCACCATCGCTCTCTATTCCCCGAATCGCACCCAGGTCTTGGCGCAGTCAGCCTACGGCTACTGCTATCTTGGCAAGCCTGTGCAAAGTCTTTCGAAAATGCTTTATTTACACATGTACAAGAGGACATCACATAGGCATCACATGGCAATCACTGGTGTGTACAGGAATACAGGAACATTTTTACAATGGTGCACGACAATGTATACAAAAATGACATAAGGAACGCGTCTGAGCAGGAAACTGGACGGACATCAACGAGTGGGTGTGACAATGTGTACCATATTGTTACGGAGAAGCAAAGAACCCTATTGAAAATACTCTGGTCGCCCATCACCATAATCCACCATAACCACCATTGGCATGGTGGATTTTGTGGTGGACATAGTGGTTACATAGTGGTTACATGGTGGGTGATATTGTGCTTCATTAAATGCACACCTAATTGGCTGAGTGCGCCCCATCCTCTTTTACACCTGCGCCCTGTTACGTCGCAGTTATGGCGACGCAAATAAAGCATGAAATCACAACAGCAGACGAACACACAAGGTGCCTTCTCTTAGCAGAGAAGGGGCCTACCCTCTACATTACTCTCGCTTTTCTGCGATTTTTTTTTTGTCCACACAATAGTAAACAACTGTACTGAGGTGCATGAGAGGCCTGGACGGGCTCAGCCAAAAAAATTTGCATTCGGCGAGGCACATAATATCAAGCACCATGTAACCACCATGTCCACCATAAAAACCACCATTGAGCTGGTGGTTATGGTGGATTATGGTGATGGGTGGCAGGCGGATTTTCAATAGGGAAGAGAACGCTGGCGACTGAGACGACGACGAAGCAACAACAGCTTTGCTGGCTGCGCGGAACCTGTACATCTCTGTAAATGCACGGTATAAATATTTGTCTGCAACCGTAACATTTTGGTGAGAGGTGCTGGGTACGCGTCTTCACCACGGAGCTCCGCAGTGGACGCCTCACCTAGTTTTCGGCCATGCCTCCAGCGGACGACACCCCTTCTACAGCCGCTTCGCCGTCCACTTCGACCCAGTATGTGGCTCTGCCTCAACCGCAAAGCCCTGGCAAGTTCACCGGCCTCGGTGACGTCGATGTCGAAGAGTGGTTGAGATGTACGAGCGGGTCAGTATGGTGAACAGGTGGGATCCAACCATAATGCTGGCCAATGTCGTGTTCTACCTTGACGGAACACCACGAACGTGGTTCTACACGCACGAGGAAGAGCTTACTAGTTTGGACTCGTTTAAAGAGAAGCTCACCCACATTTTTGGCAACCCGACCGGTCGACAGCTTGCCGTCAAGCAGGAGCTCGCCACCCGCGTCCAAAGTGCTACCTAGTCATACGTCGCCTACATACAAGACGTCCTCGCCCTTTGTCACAAAATCGACACATCAATGCCAGAACTGGACAAGGTTGGGCACATTCTTAAAGCCATTGCGGACGACGCATTCAACCTCTTCGTCTTTAGGAACCTATCGACCGTCGACGGAATTATGAAAGAATGCCACCGCTTCGAGTAGGCAAAGAGCCGCCGTATAGCTAATCAGTTTACACGGCTTCCGAATACTGCTGCGACCTCCTCTTGCACTGACCCAACCGAACAAGCTCACTTGCCACCATCGAGCGAAAATGTCACCCGTATTGTGCGTCGCGAACTTGAAGCTGCATTTCTCGTCTCATCGCAGCAGACGCCCTGGAACAATCCTACCGATACGATATCGCTGATCAAGTCCGTGGTTCGTCAGGAAGTCGCCAACATGGGTTTCCCCACCGCATGTTCTCTTAGTCGTCCTGACATCTCCCCTGCTCCTATGGCTAGGTACTACCGCAGTCCACCCTATATGGTGCCCGCTATAGGAATTCCACGGCTTGGCGTACATCTGACGACAAACCGATCTGCTTCTGCTGTGGCCGAATCGGTCACGTTTCTTATCATTGCCGCAACCGCTGGTCGTACCCGCCTCGCAGCGCTTACTGCGAATCAAGTTCGCCTCGAAGTGCTTCTCCCCGTCGCTCCTTCGACGTGTCCGACGCCGCCACCCCTGCTCGCCGCTATGCTCGCTCGCCCTCGCCCCAACGTCGCCAGTCACGTCCTCCCCAGCTTAGCCGCTCGTCCTCGCCGACCTACCCAGGACCAATCCAGCCGGAAAACTAGACAATGCGGCACCTCGAGGTAGTGCTGCAGTGTCTCATTCGCCGCAAAATCCTCCTTTGACGCTACCTAAACGACGCAAACTTCTTGACGTTCAAGTTTATGGCACACCTGTTACAGCTCTCATAGATACAGGAGCACATATATCAATTATGAGTAGCCGCCTTCGCCGTAATGTAAAGAAGATTATCACACCTGCCGTTACACGAGTCGTACGAATCGCCGACGGTAGCACAGGGCCGCCATTGGAATGTGTACAGCACGCGTGAGCATTTCCGTTCGCCATGCCGTCGTAATCTTCACTGTGATTGACCAATGTCCGCATGACCTAATACTCGGCTTAGACATTCTTTCTGCTCATTCTGCATTAATTGACTGTTCCTCCGGCACTGTCCGTCTTGATCTACCTCTACTGGACGATTCTACAGCTCACCGTGAAATCCGACTAAGCCCTACTGATGTTGTTCCCGTTCCGCCACAGGTCATGACCTACATCGAAATGTCGCCTTCCCCTCCAGTTCCCGATGTGGATTACATATCAGCTCCGGTAACTGCCGCAGTTCTCACACACAACGTTACTGTGCCGCACGCTGTACTGACGGTAACAGGCAATCGTACGCATCTTCCTGTGGTGAATTTCGGGCTCAAAAAGCAGATGCTGCCCATGGGTATAACCTTGGCTACACTTACACCCTTAGCGGATGGACGGATTGAACCCTTTGCTGATGACGCCCCCTGTAAGCCTTCCTGGTCTGCCGGCGGCACTGACGACGACATTGCCAAGATGCTTGCTCCCGATCTCGCACCTGGAGGAGCTAAAGAACTAGGCAGCTTATTGTTTTCTTATAGTGATATATTCAACTTCGATGACCGTCCACTGGGCCAGACTTCACTAGTGAAGTACCGTACACACACAGGCGACCATCCACCAGTACATCGACGACCCTACAGAGTTTCCGCTTCGGAGCGCCAAGTCATCAAATCGGAAGTAGACAAGATGCTAGACAAAGCCATCATTGCACCATCGTCAAGTCCGTGGGCGTCCCCTGTCGTGCTAGTCAAAAACAAAGACGACTCATGGCGATTCTGCGTGGACTACCGTCACCTCAATCGCATCACGAAAAAGGACGTGTATCCTCTGCCTCGTATAGACGATGCCATGGATTGCCTTTATGGTGCACAGTACTTTTCCTCGATGGGCCTTCGGTCCGGATATTGGCAAATCTCTGTGGATGATCTCGATCGTGAAAAGACCGCGTTTATAACGCCTGATGGCCTTTACGAGTTTAAGGTTATGCCTTTTGGTCTCTGCAACGCTCCGGCCACCTTTGAGCGTATGATGGACTCATTGCTGCAAGGCTTTAAATGGTCAACTTGCCTCTGCTATCTCGATGATGTTATTGTGTTTTCGCCTACGTTCAGCACACACCTTGAGCGCCTTTCATTGATTCTTGGTGTTTTTCGCAAGGCTGGCCTGCAGCTGAATTCGAAGAAGTGCTAGTTCGGACACCGCCAAATCACTGTGCTTGGACATGTCGTCGACGCGTCGGGGATCCGACCAGACCCCGTGAAAGTTCATGCCGTCAAAGGCTTTCCTGTTCCGCAGTGTGCGAAAGATGTCCGCAGCTTCGTGGGCCTTTGTTCCTACTTCCGCCGTTTTGTCAAAGATATCGCCACCATAGCACGCCCACTCACCGACCTCTTGGAGAAAGGTGTGCCCTTTTCCTGGGAAGCGTCTCAGGCTGCCGCCTTCTCTCGTCTCACGACTATTCTCACCACCCCACCAGTCCTCGGCCACTTTGACGCTTCAGCTCCTACACAGGTGCGCACCGATGCTAGTGGCCACGGCATTGGTGCTGTCTTGGCACAAGTTCAACGTGGTCATGACCGTGTCATTGCCTACGCCAGCCATCTTTTGTCACCTGCGGAGCGAAACTACTCTATTACAGAACGAGAATGTCTCGCTCTTGTGTGGACGGTTGTGAAATTCCGAACATACTTATATGGCAGGTCCTTTTCGGTTGTTACCGACCACCACGCCCTCTGTTGGCTTTCTTCCTTAAAAGATCCCACAGGGAAGCTTGGGCGATGGGCTCTGCGCCCGCAGGAGTATTCCAATTCTGTGGTCCATAAATCAGGACGCCTCCTTAGCGACGCTGACTGCTTGTCCCGTTACCCTGTTGACAGGCCCGACAACGCAGATATAGACCCTTCATCCTCTGTCCTTTCTGTATCTCAACTCATGGACATGGCCAACGAGCAACGTAAAGACGCTACCTTGCGGACCCACATCGACCAAATTTAACGCACTCCCGCTGACCCGTCGTTACGGCGATTCGCCCTGAAGGATGGCATCTTGTACCGCCGCAATTTTCATCTCGACGGCTCACCTCTTCTCTTTGTTGTTCCTCGCCACCTTCGCTCAACAGTTCTTCACGAGCTTCACGACGCACCAACTGCGGGACACCTTGTCATTACTCGCACCTACGACCTCGTACGCCGTCGCTTCTATTGGCCCGGCCTCGCACGCTCCGTACGACGATACGTTGCTTCTTGCAAGCCATGCCAACTTCGGAAGAAGCCAGCGACGCTCACCGCCGGGTACTTACAGCCCCTCGACATTCCCGCCGAGCCATTTTTTCGCGTAGGCTTGGACCTTCTCGGGCCTTTTCCCGAGTCCACCTCCGGCAACAGATGGATCGCTGTCGCTACGGATTACGCGACGCGTTACGCCGTCACCCGAGCTCTCCCGACTAGCTTGGCCACCGACGTCGCCGACTTCCTGCTACGCGATATCATATTAGTGCATGGTGCCCCCCGACAGCTCCTCACCGATCGCGGTCGCACTTTTCTTTCTCAATCATGGCCGACATCCTCCGCTCCTGCTCCACGAAGCACAAACTGACTGCCTCCCACCATCCCCAGACCAACGGCCTTACTGAGCGACTAAACCGGACCATTCCCGACATGCTCTCCAAGTACGTTTCACCCGACCACTGCGGCTGGGACACCGCGTTACCCTACGTCACATTCGCTTAAAACTCGTCCCAACACGACACTGCTGGATACTCTCCCTTTTATCTGTTGTTCGGTCGCGACCCGGTCTTACCATTAGACGCCTCACTTCCCTTTGTGCGTGATTTGAGGAGCGAATATGCCCGCGATGCCATCGCCGGTGCTGACGATACCCGTCAACTGGCCCTTACTCGCTTCTTGGCATCCCAGGAAAATCAGAAGCGCGTTTACAATCGCCGCCTCCAGGACGCATACTTTGCACCGGGCTCCCTCGTGCTACTCTGGTCCCCTTGTCGCCGAGTGGGGCTCTCCGAGAAGCTCCTTCCGTGTTACAAAGGCCCTTACCGCGTGCAACGCCAAGTTACCGATGCCACTTACGAGATTATTCCCGTCGGACCCACCACACCATCCAGTGCGTTATCCCCTGACGTTGTTCACGTCTGTCGCCTCAAATCCTACAACGCCTTAGCCGACGACCCCTTGAGGCACCGGGACGATGGCTCTTTCGCCCGGGGTAGTGTTACGGAGAAGCAAAGAAGAGAACGTTGACGACTGAGACGACGACGAAACAACAACAGCTTTGCTGGCTGCGCGGAACCTGTACATCTCTGTAAATACACGGTATAAATATTTGTCTGCAACCGTAACAATATATACACATGTCTTCGCATGCGTCTAGCGCTTTTAAAATAAAAAAAAACCGCGAGATACATATGTTTACATACTCTGAAAAAATGGCAGTAGATTCATGTGTGATGTCAATCGCCTGACAGTGGTTGCTAGCACAACGTCAGGCGAAAGAGTAGGTGCGCTTGCAGTTTTTGTACTGATACAAAAGGACACGACCAGTGGCGCAGGAACTCGCGCTCACCCAAGAAGAAGAGGTCCTCCGAAAGGAAAGCGAGAATATCGCACCTCACTCGGCCCAATATCGGCCAGATGGCGCGTCGTTGACAATTAACAGCTACGGTTTCGCAGCGACTCCCCCAAAGACTGAAAAGCCCTGCGTCTACCAGAAGATCCGCGAAGCGTCCGCGTGGAAACCTTCCTTTGGTGACAAACTCTCTGACGCCCTGGAAACTACGCGCGTCAGGTGCAGGCAGAGTGTGCATAGGTCAGAGGGAGCCTGAGCCGGCTTGACTTTTCCCGTCCAGGCACCACCAAAACACTTTCCGCTAGCCATATAAAGCTTTGCTGTAAAACGCCGCTTGTTGTTATCCATATACTGTAATTTGTTTAACATGTCAGACATCCTCATGAGAGCCAATCTTTCATTGATGAATGATAAAAATCATTCTTCAGGCACTCCGCACAGGTACTGAGACAAGGGCTTTTGCCTTGTGGCAATGTGGACAATAACTTCAAGCTGACAGTTTTTGACTAGGGTCTTGGAATTTAGTTGAGCGTATGTACAAGTTACTTGCGAATATGGTCCAGAAGCATACACAGGCCTAGCTCTTGTCTCTGCTTTGCTGCTATCAGCACAGCGCGATGTCCCACGAGTAAGTAACTGTGCGCAGGTTTCTTGACTGGGAGAGAAGGTGCAGGACGTATAAGCGAACACGAAGAAGTTTGCATTGGCAAGTCTGCTTCACTTGAGTGTGCAGAAAAGTCGCCTTGGCGTAATCGTACAGCTTCACAGGAACGTACCCCTATTTTTGTGGAACCTCTGATTCAAGCGTGTTAGCTCAGCCAATCTGTTCCCATAAAATCATTCTACATCATGCACGAACGCAAGCAACTCTCTTCACCCTGAACTAAAGCGGTTGAAAAATCCATTTGAAGCCCTTTCTTTATCGAGGAAAGGAGGGATATTGAACGGTGGCTTCTACTTGACTCACCTACAACTTCTCTGTCTCTCTTTGTTTCTGGTTATGCGTTAAAAAATCAAAAGAATTCGTAGGGTTCAGACACGTTGAAATCTCGCGCGCAGGGGCGTGCATTATAGTGGTTGACTCAGTTTCCTTCGGAATGGAGTTGGGAGAAGGGTGGCGCCCAAACCCCAGCAGAGGTAATAAACTTTTTGCCCTCCAATTTCCCCTGCAATGTTCAATTATGATAATATTAATAAAGAAGCATGTTTCAACTGCTTCATCTAAGTAGTAACAGCAACATGTCTGGAAGATCGCACGCATGCAGCACCTTGCGTGCACTAAACTCGGTTAACCAGACTGAGAACCCCTTCAGCGATGTCCCACAGGAAACGTTGCTCCCTAGGGAAATTATGCCAGAGGGCCAGTGAGCGCAAGGCCGGTCTTTTTCGAATTAGTTACGAAAGGCTGGTCATCGCCAGATAACGTAGGACTTTATGAACGGCGGCTGCGACATCACGAATTCCATAGAGCCACTGAACCTCGCAAACACGCGTCTGTCGTGCACTGCGTGTGAAATGGGGGGGGGGGGGGGGCACGCGGGAAGTTGCGCGGTGGGTGAAATTCCGAGTTTCACTATAGCCCTTTCGGCAAAACTTCGCAGAGTGTAAGCTATTATTACACCACGAGGCAATGTCACGATGAGCGAGCGGACTACGTGCTGGAATCCACCAGAAGCCCGTACGTGCCGAACAGGCAACTAAGCGTTGCCCCGTAGAGGGCGACGCTGCTTAACTGCCTCAGGCCAGCTTCTCTGTCCGTACGCTGCGCAACAAAGCCAGGGTGCTTCTTGTGGAAACGCAATTGCCGTGAGCGTAAAAGTTGAAAATTCTTCCTTGTTTCTAGGCATAAACTGCGTCCTCAAGGAGATACCTAATGTGATGCTTTCAAGTTCCGCTTAAGCAGCTTGAAAACTCCGAAGTTATTTGTTATGGCCAACCATGTGTTATATTGACCCGTGCATGGAACATTATAGCGGCAATCACTTCTAATTCTGCTTTTCGTTTCTTAATAAAAAGCTGTTGAACCTCGACGGATAATAGACGTCTTCAGTTAAAAGAAACAGCTAGACACTTCCCAGAAAATTCGGAGTTGCAATGAAACTAGAACAACAACTGAGGCGAAAACGAGGCGTGAATTGATGTAGGGATGGTTTAAAGCGTCGATGAACCGCGGATGTTGTAAGAACGAACCTTCCGACAGGAGGATTTGTCTTCGTCTTTGCAACAACAGCGCGAAGACAAGTACACTTGTGGAAGCATCGGATCTCGAGACGTTTAATGTTCATCGATATTATCAGCGATCCCTTCTGTGGTTGTTATAGAGTGGTTTTATGAGTAAAACATTGGCTATATTTCCGCCACCGGTATTCCGAGCCTACTTTCAGCACAATCGATGACGCCACGATTATTTTAATGCTAGCGCCTTTCAAAACACATTTTCCATTAGATGTTATTTTGACGCTGGAGGAAAAGCCGAAATGCGCCAATACTTTTCGAGTGTAATGATTCACAGAAAAATCTTTGCGCACCCGGAAAGCTTAAACCATTATGTCCTTGCACTTGAGCTTGTTTTAATGTAATAACTTCGTGAAGGTATGCGAACAGGCACACGTTCAAGGGGCGTGCACAAATTTCACAGTTCGAAACATGCTGTTATTACAAAATACCACCCAAATTGTCTAACGAAGGCAAAACAACGAAGCGTCATATTCCAAAGGCTGTCAACATCCATGCGATTCTAGTTGCAATCGTGTTCGCTCCAATAGCAACAAAATTGTTGGTAGGACACACAACCGCGGCAAAGAATGTAAAGGTATCTTAAATGTTACTGTAAAGGACTCTATTGCGTAACGTTTACTCACCATGATAAAGTATTTGGTTATAGATGCACCAAACACCCCTGCGCTGACTCTGAACCACAAAGCGCGCTTTCATTAATAGGTTGTTTTTGAGAGAATGGGAGCGCTTAATAAGATTTTCGACATCCATCTTCCCCCTTTTTGCTTTCTTAATGTGCTTTGGCAGTGCCACCACGGCGGCTCTGTGACCGTCGCACTCAGCTATGCGTCCTAACGTCGCGGGATTGAGTCACATCCACGCCGTCCGCACTTCGTAGGAGGCACAATGCTTGAAGCCCGTGTTCTGTGGGACGGCAGTGCAAGCTAAACAACCCCAGTGGTTCACATTTCCAAAGTCCTTCTCTACGGCGTGCTTAACAATCGTATCGCTTGTTTGGCACGCAAAACCCCAGAAGGTATCATCAATGTCCTTTGGCGCACAGATATATATTATTCACGCTAAGTGCACAGGGGAAGCAGAAGAGTTGCTTCGTCGTACTTTCAAAGTTCTATAAACAGTACCGATATTTTTTTTTTTTGCGCTTATCGAAATGGTAGTACGCTGTCACAAGCGAGCTGCTTTGATAAAGTCGAGGTTTTCTTATGTTCTTTATCGTTCCTTTTTCTTCTTTCTTTGAGCACAGCGCTGCTCTCTTTTTTTCTCAACAGTATTATCTATGGGAAGGCTGTGACCAACGACTGTGGCACGTGCCCCTGCGCATGTTGCGCCAATGCTAGTAGGCGCTCATTCTCTTTCGCCGATTGTGATACGGACTATGTTTATCAAGGATTGCAGACGGGCTTGTTTGTACAAACATCGACGACGAACGAAATGGACCCATCGCAGACCACATATTTGTTCTGGAGCATTGCTTCAGAAACACCGACATGTTCACTGCCTGGCAAACTTCCCCTTCGGAAAGGTTGAAGCTACGTTGGTAGAGTGACGTTTCATCAGTATGGTCTCTGGGAAATACCAATCGCTTTGCCTCTTCAGCTGCGCTATTTATTCTCTTCAATGAAAACAACCTAGCAGATTCGGTAAGCTCATTCGGTGTTCTTGGAGAAAACACTCGTTCGGATCAGGGTAATTTTTGTGAAGAGTTTGGCACGAAGCGCAACTCAGCCGAACTGTACACAGGGAGCCTTCGTAGCTATGCTGTCTTCGATTATGCCGGATTGCGTTATGACCAACAATCATATATGCATTGTCTAGGGAAACAGTTTCAGTAGAATGTTACGAGGAGGGCTCCAGCCTAATAATACATGTGAAAAAGAAGAAAGAGTGACATATGGGGAGCAATTTTAATTAAGAAGTGGTCAGACATTCTTCTTGGCGAGGCGCTGTAAAAGGACATTTGCCTCTCTCCCGTACCACGCCCCGTCAACAGTGATAGTGAGAGTGGAGGGAGAAATTGTTCCTTTTTTCTTAAGAACCACAACAATGAACAGGATAAGCTTTGTTACGAAAGCATGGAAAATGCCAACGTCCGTTCAACTGAAGGGCGTTTTTGTGAAGGCTATAACTCATAGTGGGAAATCTCCAAAAAACGGGACTGTGAACTTTATATTTGTGTAACGAGGCGGCGAAAAACATTATCGGATGCAGCAAAACGCTCCTAATAATATCTCTATATATTCTTCAAGACGCACCTGTGGGAAATAGAATGTAGTTAGAGCCCCACTAAATTGTCGGGAACACAAGAAAAAATCATTGCGAAAAGGCAGTCAAAAGTTTGTGGCTGCGGCTATGAGATATAAGAAATGTTAGGTTCTTGACAAGATATTGTTGCCGATTTCTCATGTTGAATATTAAAGCACTGTTGGGTCATTCTTACATTGTTTTGCATCCAAAACAAAGAGAGCTTCACAATTTTCTGGGATAAATCAGAAGCCTAATGATACAGGTCGTTACTTCGTTTACTCGAATTTCATCTTTTCGGCGCTGTTGCGGAGGAAAACATCGCAAAAACGGATCAGCTTGCTCGCGAACAAAATCAGCTCCTCTTAAAGGGAGGAAATGCTTCGGCGGGCTGTCTGTGTATGCGTGGGTGGCATTACAGTTGGCCCGTATGCATAAAATTCATGTGGGCGGGTGGAGGGGGGAGGTGCTCAGTATGTACAGTTATTGTTACGAAAGGAAAGATGGAGAGCTCCTTTTATACCGCAAACGGAAGCGCGGTGCAGTGGAATAAGCAATAGCACTGATCGCGAAAAAATATAAGGGATTCAATCTATTTTTGTATATTGCGGAATGTCGCACGTACGTCAAAAGACACTGCGGCAAAGGCCAGTTCCGCTGAAGCCGCCTGCCAGTGAGCTTTCTTCTTATGCATATGTTCAGAGATCCACAGCGCTTACATTGAAAAACTTGTATACTTTATTAAGGTGATCATAGCAATGAAGAATTGCCAATTTTTTTTTTCCACGCAGGCGGTCTGATAAACAGAACATTGTTCATGAACCCTGCGCAGGGTTTTCATATTCATTAGTCGGCGAAGTGTATATAAATTCACATATGTAAATATTTAAAATGTCTACATGCAATGGTAAAGGACATTTACCTAACGGCACTTTTGTACAGCGCGTCTACTCAGGAATAACTAATTCAACGAAATTGGTTCAGAGCTACGATTAGGCGCCTGTCAAGATGCGCTTATATTTCGCTTGTTTTTCTAACGATTTACGTTTTGTTAACGTTCAAATTAGTTTTTGCGGAAGCGAGCTTTCATTCCGTAGAATATACCAATTTCGTTTGTGTGATGCTGGTGCGTCAATCATTTAAGGCGCTTTTTATCTCATTAAGTTCCATTCCTCATTATCCAAAGCAATGTGAGTCATAAACTGTCATGTTTATAATAGACCATTGCTTACTCTATTGTTCATCACTCATTAATGATATTATCTTGTCAGCCGAATGTCCTATATAATGCAACGAAATAATTGTGATAAAGACCACAAAGCATTTCCTCTACATTGGAATAGATAGATGACCATTTAGCTGCCGTGAATAAGACAAATTCTTACATGTGTTGGCGGTTCCAGCTGCCCACGATTGTCCACCCTCGCGATGCTCGCTGAAGGCTACACCCACGCCCACCTCTCCTAAAAGCTGATTTGACGTATGGATCTGGCTCCGCCCGCTTGTCTGCCCTACATCTGTGCCTCCATTCTGTCGGCTTTGGGGCTTGAAATTGCCGTAACTCCGCGACAGCAAGACAGTCACTCGGCCACTCTGAAAATAATGAGTCGGCTTAGAAAACATTGCATTTCTTACGTTGGTAAATTTTGTTTTCTTCTCCGTGCTTCATCGGATTTTACGGGCCGGTTGGTTTATATTTGAAAGCGGCAGTGGTCCATTGCTTCAAGGTTACCTAGCTTGGGATCTGAAAGAGCGCCTTTTTACCTGGTCAAACGTTCGTCGGCAAAAGCCTACCCTTTCCTGGCGAGTTCTTCACGGAGGTCTCCGGACGGCCTCGATGAGGGTCCTGAGACCCTACCAGCGAGTTAGCGAGCTACGTGTTTGGCTTCGCCGTACTCAGGCACATGTGCCCTCATGCACCAGGCGACCGCGCCGTCCGTGTCGTCTTCGGTGACAAATCTGGGAAGCCTGCAATCTAAGATGTAACTGAAGGGCTCACTGTGAACGAGTCAGTGTTTATGCAGGTCCATCCCCTTTTACCGCTTCTCTGATCGCTAAGGCTATAGCTTATGCATTCGTTGTGTTGCTCGATCTAGGTCGCCTAGATGTACAGACAGGCCACCTTATTTTCTAGAAGTGTGTGAATAACGATTCCTGGAAGCGAATCACATAAGAATGGAATACTAATCGAACAGTTTCCGAAGAGCGAGGCAAGAAGTTTCGAAATAGCCATAAATCTCGAGGTCATTTCTTTCGAAAGAAATATTCGTAAACATTGACAACGGAACATTATCATTAGATTTAACCTAACAAAAAGCAATTCCGTAAAGTGAGGTAAGCTTCCTGTTGTGTTTCTAAAAGAACAAAATCAGAAACCGAGACTGGGCTAAATTTCACGGGAACTTAAAGTACAACTAAGAGTATCTTTTATTTCAATGATAACTCCATTCAAAGCAGATCAATTCTCCGTTGTAACATGGACTCAAAAACAGTTTCGAATAAGAAATGAGCCATGTACTTCTGCTTGGATCAAGATGAGCCTGATCCACTGAATGAATGCATTGTGTAAAAAATATGTGTGAGAAACACGGGCAGAAGCAACGAGGAGCGGAAAAGAGCAACACAGGGTTCATGTGTCCTCTTCTCTTCACTTGCGTCCGTGCCTTGCACATCTTTTTCTTACGTAATGAATCCATTACATAATGACCAGCTCGCTTAGCGTACTGTCCTCTCAACGAGCGCTCTGTGCACTCGCGACCTTAACAGCAAATATACCCGCATGGAAGATGTGCGACATGTTCAAGTCATTCTTTTTGTAATTCTGGTCGGTCGTTGACGGGCACGGCACATTTCAAAAGGAAGACGATGGAAGTGAAGAGATTTGGAACCGTTCTCCTAGAAGTGATCCTAAACGGCGAGCCATAACACACGGCAAAGAAGAAGCAGCTTCCGAAGTGCATGCACAGTGAAAAAAAAAAAACACAGGTCCGTAGTGTCGGCAAGCTTAAGAGAAAAAACTTCAAAAGGGAATTCCGCGAGCTCCCAAAGGCCCATCCCCGTGTTCAAAAGATGAAGGAAGAGATGCAACCAACGAAGGCATTCGTGACGTTGCTTTTGTGTCAATGTCAAAGCTTCACAATATTGCTCATGTGGTTATGTGCAGCCCTTTTTTTTTGGTGGGGGGGGGTAGCCAATGAGAACGCAAGGACAGTGGTTCAATGAAAGTGATTTAATTACTGTGTTACATATATATCAGCGCCAAAGCCAAACTTCACTCCTGGATTTTAACTACAACACAATTTGGAGGTCTTTGATTACATGAGGGCACGGGGAAAAAATTGTTGGAACCGGCTCGACCATATTGATAGTAGAAATCAAATACAGTTTTCTCTGTTCTCCTTAATGTGGACATGGTCCTTTTGAGGAAAGAAGGTGCCTGATAAGATGGCTGCCTTATTTATGATAGAGAAAAAACAATCAAGTCTGTTCATGTAATTTTTGTTTTTAATTAACTGTAATGGCGGTACAGCCTAAGAGAGCTTCCTCTGGCGCAGTAATTAACTATCCTATTCTGTTCACGCAACGAAATGTAGCACAGCTACGGCTCTTATAAGACCATGAATGACCGTGCTTGATGCATTTGCTTTAGGTTTGTTCCGTAGCGCTTCTCGAGACAATTAAATTCCTACGCCTGCACAGGACATGGTTGCGCGAAAAAGGTAGTAAACAGTGAAAAGAAAACAAGTAAATAACTGTATCTTTTTCTTTCATTATAATTTATCGTTGAATAGGTTAAAGGGCATTGAGAGTAGAGCCAGGTTGCAAAATGTGAGGAATGGGTCTTTAGTATTCATTCAAATAATATACGAAGAAAGAGGAGATATTAACATGAATGTTAATACTATTGAGGTGGATACGAAGTTTGAAAGGAGGTATTTAATAGTACAGGAACCGTATACGGAAGGATATGGTCTCCATATTTCTTTAGTTCGCCAGGACACTCAGATGATTTATTTATTTTTCTCGGAGAAGGCATTACTAATTTTTTATTCCTTAGCATTGTTTGTACTTAATAGGCATCATTTTTCAAGGATCGGCCCTCAATGAAATTCAACCGCATTAACAAGTCTTAGACGTGGGCACTGTTGAGAACCCGACATAATGGGCAGGTAACCATCAAAAGATGTGGTTCATTGAAACCACACGTGATTTTTGCTCGGACCTAGAAGGCATTATTTCAAATTTCTTGGCCTCGCTATGTTTCTCTCTTTCTCTCTTCCTTGTATCTCAGCCGCCTCTCACTGTTTACACATCAGGCAAATTCCCGGAAAATGAAAAGTATTTTTTATACTCTGCGGAAAGTGACGCTATGTTAAGCAAGAAGTGATTATGTCTGTTCTCAAGGTTGCTCTGCGTTGGTCATCTGATACCCATCAATATGTCATCCAATAACAAAATATTTGCTCTTTATGGCTGGCTTCTGAAAATCTTTGCTGTTTATGCGTGGTTTGTGGCAGCTAAGGCTGACAAAAGCCAGCCTTAGCTGCCCTTGATAACGAAGTCCCAATGTTCTCTTGCCGGCTTGGAAAAATTACCGTGTGGGGTTGCAACAGGGAGAGCTGAAAAAAAAAAAACGCACTTGCAGCCTTGTTAAAAGACGCAATTTGTTTCTGCTTATGACAATGGCATATCCCTATACCGTATCTGAACGTATGGAAAATTGGCGTGCCTGCAGATTCCCTAAAATTGTCTAGTACTTCCTGGTACAGACGAGCACTGACCAGTAATCCACTGGGGTTGGCTAGAGCTTGCCACTCTTTAGAAGAACAGATACTGGAGGAGATTTTGCAAGAAGTAGAGCTCAATCTTTGCTGCTTGTAGCAAACGGTTTCGTAAAGCTGTCAGACCGCTCGGCTAGTGGTAGCTAATTTTGGTCTAGTACTGGCATACCATAGCTAACTGGGTAGGTATTAGGTTGCACCATTTTGGTTAACTGCCAGCTAACCTTGCCTAATGTTCGCTGCTGGCATGCAGTGCGGGATATCCAGTTTTATAAAGCTGCAATAATGCACGTATACACTGATATCCTACTGTTTACTAAATAGCGTTGTCGAACCCGCAGGAGTTATGCCAACGAACGCTGCTTATAGCCGCCAAGTGCACGGTTCTGAGCGCACAGCTCCAAGAAAAATCTGGGGGTTGGAGAAGAAATCACAAGCTCCAATTTATTTTTATCACTTACGCAATTATTTGGGTTAATCATATCAAACGTCTTGTATAAAAGGTAGGTGTACCCATAAATTTTGAAGAACATACGAACCTCGCTAGGAGCGCTTTTACATTCGAATACAAAACGTCACAAAGAGTACCGAGAGAAGTGTTGAAATTAAATCGCTGGTACTGCATTGCGATGACATCTAGTTTTGTTTCATTGCGTCTTTTCCAGAACCCTCAGCAACAGGAAAGTAAATAACCCACAATGGAATTCTGCTTTCGCCGCGTGCGTTCCTGCTTCTCCATCCCTGGAGTGTGAAAGAAAAAAACACAAGCTTCCTAAGCACTCCCTTTTGCTCAGCCAGTAGCAAATAATAGCACTACACGTATATGCTTATCTAGTATACCCTCTATGTTTTGCACAAAAACCTTGAAAAAGTGCTTTCATTTGCATTGATGTCTTGTGAAAGTACAAAAACACTGCCGCAATAAATGCGACCACCATGGGGAGGCAGCGTTTTCCCTCGTAATCTATATATACTGATGCGTTCATAGAGCGGCAACACGAAGGGGAACAAGTGATAGAACAAGATGGTAAAATGAACATACGGCTAACAAATGAAGAATTAATAATCTCGATGTGCACGAGACGATTTACGCTTCGACTGAGTGTCATGTCTTAGCAAAGAGCCGCTATAAACAAGATGTGCAGAGTTATTACAGCAGCATGTCGGTGAGATAGGTATTTTCATGTGGTCCGGCGTTCCCCGAAGTGCGCAAAGAAACTAAAGCTTTCTGAAATCGCTGCCAGAAAAATAGCTTCTATTTTATCCTCATTCTCTACCGTATAATGTAATCCAATTATGCTGCTCTCGAAAGTAAAGAACGAGACAATAAAAAGCCCGCAGAAAAGCCAGGAGACTGTAGGAAACAGCTCAGCAGTCTGCCTGATGTCGTCATTGATGCGTGACAAGGGGACTCCTGTTTATTTGTGTAAGAACCCATGTTGGACGGAGCTGAAGGCCTCACAGCCACCGAATGATTTTGCTCGAATTGTTACTAGCAAAATCTTCGACTTCGGGTTACGGGGGCTCCTGTATATCTACCTCGTCTAATCACCTTTGTCCTAGTACATAATAAGTGTCATCTACTTATGCTAAGCCTCTAACAAGTTTGGTTACCTTTAAAAGCCATCAATCTGAATGTTTTTTTTCTTTGGGACATCAACCAACAGGAAACGTGAACCACCTAATCTGCGACTAATTTCGTAAACGAGCACCTGCCAAAGGTACATTTGTCGACCCATCAAAGCAAGTGTAACTGTGAGCAACTAGAAGGAATAGTGGGGCTTCAGCGACAATTGCAGCTTAGAAAAAAAGTAATGCATGCGCATGTCTGCGGCTGCATGCGTGCACATTTGTGTGCTTGTACATGTATGTGTGGACTACTGCGCATGTGCATGTGGTCGCACGTTCGCGTGAAGTGTTTTTATTTGTTTGCTCTACTACCGCTTGCAATATTGGCCATATTCTGTTTTGTTCCTACAATAGAGGTGAAAATGACGCAAAAACAGCAAACAAAGTGACACCTATAAATGTCTTTGTGGGATACAAATTTAATGGACTGTTAATACCGTAATACTTGCGAAATAGCTTCACCTACCCGCTCAAAGATACTTCGTCATTCTGGAAACGAAATGACATCCATTGCGGAATATTGCTAGTGATGCCTCCGTAAACGCAGCTGAGTGCAATTCCGGTGATTCACGTGAGTTCAAAAATGCCTAGCAAACACTTATTCTAGGTGCAGGAGGTTACATTATCCGAAGGTGTATTATTCCTAATAAAATGCAGACTGTGCGTTATTCCAAATATAATGCCCAGTATAAAGATATCAGCATTTTCAAGACGTGTGTTCGTTTTGCAGATCACCACTGCAAAGTTTATTCATAGAGACCGTATGCAGACCATGTCAACGAATTCATCTACAGCTGAAGCTATAGTGGTCGGGACGCTATGGGGTAATTAGATATCCTATTGAGAACGTATAGAATATACTGATTGATTGATTCATGGGGTTTTACGAACCTCGGATCAGCAGCCGAGTACCACAACGACTAGACCACTGTGGCGGGGCTACGTAATAATTAGTCACCGGCTCTTAATATTATAAGAAAGTAGTGTCCACCAGACAAAAGAGGGTTCACCTAGCCAATAATACCCAGCACCAAAGACTAGCCAGTGGATTATTTGCAAAAGTCCGCCAATACTACGCATGATCACCTAATGCTAGCCGATAGGTTGCTGGGCAGCGTTGGATCCATGCGGTTAAGCACAACCCACATCATGCCGTATAGTGACGCTTTGTCATTAACGTTGTGTGTTACATGCTGAGGTATATCCCTGCTATTCACGTGACTGTAGATGTATCGCATCATATGTAATTTACGTCACGACATGTGTGACACGTGCGTCGCGCTCACATCTCGCCAGTCAACGTCACGACGTGGCATTTATTACCTTCAGTTAACGCGCGCAAATGTTGAGGCACATACCGTATTATGAAATGACGCGGTGCTTCCAGGTCGTATGACGGATGCCATCATACATCGCGTCATTAATATGACGATGTATCTCACACGCTTAGACGAAAACGGTGACGATTTAGAAAAAAATAAACAAAATCATAACGAAAACAATCCTTGAAACCGCGTTAGAAGTCGGGGGTAAAACAACAAAGCAAGCAAAAAGTAAGCTGTCCCAATCTGCCAAGGACTTAATAAAGAAACGCCAACAAATGAAAGTAACTTCATCAAAAGATAAGATAGAATTTGCAGAACTATCAAAATTGATCAGTAAGGCCAGGCAAAGAGATGTAAGAAACTTTAACATGAGAGAAATAGAGAAAGCAGTAGAAAAAGGCACCAGCATTAAATCGGTCAAAAAGAAACTGCGCTTAGGACAAAACAAAATGCATGCGCTAAAGGATAAACAAGGTAACGTTATCAACAGTGTCACCGAAATAGTAAAGGTAGCAGAAGAGTTTTACTCGGAACTGTACAGCAGAGGAGAACACCGAAATTCCATGTATAACCGCTGACGAAGTAAAAAAAGCTGCCAAAGTCATGTCCCGCGGTAAAGCAGCTGGTGACGATGGTATAACAGCCGACTTGATCAAAGACGGAGGAGATATTGTACTTGAAAAACTTGCATCGCTCTTCACGAAATGTATCAAGACATGTAGCGTACCGCGCAGCTGGAAAAATGCTAATATAATCCTTATCCACAAGAAAGGTGACATAAGGGACTTAAAGAATTACAGACCAATCAGCCTACTCCCAGTAATATACAAGCTATTTACAAAGGTAATTTCTACGAGGATAAGAAAAACACTCGACTTTAACCAACCGAGAGAACAAG
>JABSTT010003498.1:0-26838 GCA_013339685.2 Hyalomma asiaticum | reverse complement strand
CGTCCTGTCAAGTTCAGAAGAGTTGAATAGATATGGTTGGATGACACCGCCACTTTCATTTTTATGGCACCAGCTCCGTATTTGTGATGGCGGGGAGGCTGTGACGTCATCGCATACCCTGCACGAAGCGTCTACCCGTTTCAGTTTCAACACATTGTTTCATTCGGTTATTTCAAATTATTGGTGGACCTGAGCAATTGAATGAACTCCGGCGGTTTTTTTCACCATGCTTAGATATTAATGTTTCCCAATGGTGCTGATAGACCGCCAGTGTGTTTCGAAGAAATGTTTCGTAGAGTTACTCGCACAAGCTTCGCAGAGGGGAGCGCCAACATAGTCACAAGGCTTTCGCCTTAAAGGGCAACTCTGGCGGTTTTCTTCACCATGTTTTCATATCGATGTTTTCCAATGGTACTGATAGTCCTGTAACCGCCAGGGTGGTTCAGCTTGCTCAGAAACGCACCAATAATTTTCAGTAAGCAACTGAAAGTCGTATTCAAACCGAAACGGGTAGATGCTTCGGTGGAGCGTGTGCGGTGACGTCACAACCTTCCCGTCACCAGAAATATGGAACCGGCGCCAATGAAATGCCAGTGGCGAGGTCATCCGACGATATATTGAGTAATGCCAGCTCTTCTGATCTTTGACAGCGACCATTCGAGTGCTGAAGCATTGCCGTTTTGCCTTTGAAGGCCGCTGGTTCGTGTAGGCAGCGCGGAGGTGAGCACGTCAAAAACACGGGGTAGCCCGCGTGAGAATCCACTCAAACATTTTAATATTCATTTACACGAAAACTAAATGACCTACATCCGCCTGACTTTGCATATAATATTCAATACCGAGGAGAATATATGATGAAAATTTTATTGAGATCAGTGGACACTGAAAACTCGCCGAAGTTGCCTTCAATATGTTTCACGCACCCGCGGCGTGCGTTCATGTACATGCGACCAGCGGGTACCTTTAGTCTAATGTGCTACAATTTCTCTACTGCTAAATACTCCAATTTACATTATTTAATATCTACGTTAGTACTACCTTCGCAGTTGAAGCCTATCAAACTGCAGCAGGTATATACAAAAAATGCGCAGTGCCGAAAGTCATCGACCTGCACCAAGGTCTTATGTTGACTTACGTAACTGCGGTGAAGCATTGCGAATGACTGAAAGGTTGAAAACACGAGGATCTTTATTAATCATGCATGCACAGAGAAGGATAAAGATTTTTTTTCCATTTACAACAACACACAATGCACTTTTCAAAATGTTTCAAAGAACACTTAAAGTTACACAAACTTTCTGCAACAGAGAACATTTTAATTTGAAATTTTCAAAAGAGAAACGAACAGAAATTTTCTGTCGGGGTAGCTGCCAGGAAACTTGCTCTTTTTCTTTTCTTTTTTTTTTTACATTTTGTGACGGCACAAAGGGGCGTCACTGATGCGGACGTCCATGCTGAGGACGGAGCCATTGCCGAGGCGCTCCGCTGTCATCCAGTAGAATAGCAGGCCGTGTCCGCTCCTGACTGTCTCGGCCAGGGAGTTGAGGCTTTTGGTCCTGGCCTCCCAGGAGAGAGCATGCGCGGCGCCACGGAGCTGCACCCGGTACACGAAGCGTCGCGCTTCTTCGGCCGACCCGACCAGCAGCACGACGGCAAGGTACTCGCACCAAGGCTCCTTTCTGCCCTTCTTCAGCATCACCAGGAAGTCGCGGCCGAGGCACGACTGTATCGCCAACCAGGTGAAGGCCTCGGGCCTGTCGAACCCCGTCGCGGTTACGACCACGTTGTCTCCTGGGCAAGAATGTGCACGGCAAAGGAGCTGCTTACTTACATATGTGACCCGCCTATACATGAGCTACCTCTACCGTCTCTCCTGCTTGCAGCGTATATACGCTTGTGACCTCAAACTCGTTGAGTGGCTGCCTGGCTTATCGCACATTGGATAGGTGTAGTCTGAACCAATTTTGTCTTGGAATCGGTGTGTGTTCACGCTTGAGATGCATTAGGCAGCCCTGTCCGTGTGCATGCTTGGAAGTGTCGCGCGTGCGGACGGACCAACACTTCCTAACATGGGCACTGCACCAACTCACCCCAAAAGTAGTTCTAAGATACCTGCCCATGTGGTATAGGTGGTTTCGGTAAGATATGTATTAGATGGACAGAGCAGTTATCGGTTTGTCCTTCGGTTGGTTGCTCATTTGGTTGCTTTGGCAATGCTTATTGGGTCATCTGTCCATATAGGTGCGAACGCGGACGAATGTACGACAGGATCAGTCAATCGCTGGGTCTCTCCTGAGTTGGTTGTTGCATCTATCGGCGTATATAGACCATGTACCCGCCCGTTGTCTGGCCGTCGGTCGCTACATATTGGTTGCTCTGGTTGTCGGTCCTTCTAGGCTCCTTAATTGTCCCACTGACTGCGAACGGCCGCACGGTCATTCTTTACTCTGTTCTGTATTTCGTCTATCGGTCCGACCGATTTACTGAACCCGAGCGATCAGTCCCATTCACACGTTCGCATATATGGTAGCCCTGTTAATTGCCTCACTGTTCGTGAGATTTTAAAAGCGTACATGCAGGAATGAAATGTCAGAACGATTTCCACAGCTGGTGCAAATTTTAGAGCGACTCCTGTCATATGTATGTTTTGAACTTGCTAGAACTCCTTAGATTATCACGCGCATCATAGTCGTAGGCTTTTTAATGGGAGAATATACAATCTTGCGAATATGTTGGAACGAGAAAGGTGTATATTTTAGTTGCGGTATCTCACCATGCAGTCTTGGAAAGGAGGCGTACGACCTGAGAAGGTGGTCCACGAACACCTCTGGCCGTCCTTCCCAAGTGCAAGCCTTGGGGCCCATCACGCAGGCACACAGCCTGAGGTGCACGGCAAAGAGCCACGCATGAAGAACACGTCGCTGCAGTGTCATTTCAATCTGTGCTTCCAGTGAAGCATGCAATATTATACGGGAACTACCATCGGCCGCAAAATAATGTACGGGCCATGCAAGTGCGTGCCCAAGCTCCCGTATGCGCCGTCTATTGGCGAGCTGTCCGCTGTCGAAGGTATACTGCTCTGCGCCAGAGCAGCGCCCTCGAGAACAGACGGCTCGCCGCTAGACGGCGCATACGGGGCTTTGGGCACGCACTTGCATGGCCCGTATAGTATTTTGCGGCCGGCTGTGCAAAGCAAGAGAATTGAGTTGTCGATTCATGAGAACTTCCGTTCGACCAAGTCGCACGCAAGACACTGCACGGTAAACAGCAACGAAGGGGCAACACCCAACAACTAAGAAGGAATAACGCGTACAAGTGTGACTTGCCATGCTGTTCCCCTCAACGGATACTCGCCTATAAACTTAAAGATATCTACTTCCCAACAGACTATAGACCCTTTTCATAAACTGTAAAGCTAGCTTCCCTGCAATTCAACTTGCCCTACTAATGGCGACAGCTGCCTTTATTTAAATGCTGTCAAAATTCAAGTTGCACATGCTCCGACCCGTTTTTTGGGGATGTTTGTATCAGAAGGGCTGCGTCGACATTTTACATGCCCTATCGCAAGCAAATAGCGCTTGCACACGTTGTTTGCCGGATTGCCAATGCCGCCATTAGTAGGGCAAGCTGCATTGCAGGAAAGCTAGCTTGCAGTTTATGAAAAGGGTCTATTACACACGGTGGCGATGTGCAAATTTACGCAAGCGACAATCTGTGCAGAACCTAGGGAAGGGTACCCCAGTAAGGGTACATAGGAAGGGTAGAAGCCAGCACAGCCAAGGACATATATGTAGTACATCGGCCGTAAAATTGCAAGGGGAGAGAGTTGGAATCTATTCTTGGGAAGCGCGCGAACAGACGGGACACGAAGGAAGTAAACAGGTACAAGAATAATTAACATATATATGGCAAGATTGAAGGACATGCGAAAGGAAATGATATAATGCTAGCTCTATCAAGCACGTTAATAACCGCACCATGTGGTCTTTCGGGTCTAGATGCTTTACGTTTGGCTACGCGAACATGCTATAGTGCTTTGAAGGGAGAAGTACGTTCGCACTTCCCTTAGTTTGACAGAAAGTACATTGTTCTAAACAGCCTATTGCCGGATTAACTTCGCCTGTCCTGAGATCTAAGTAGCTTTATTACATTTACCTTGCAATAATAGTGTTCTCGTTCGCAGGATTCATTGATTACGGGAAATATGGACGATAGTCCTTGCGACATAATACGGCTTTTTTTTTATTGATGTAAAAATAAATTATGGAGTTGTTGTCGCCATTTTTGGTGACGGCTACCCCTTTTCGCTTAGATAATAAAAAATAAATAAAAAAGAAAATATAATAATAAACTAGTCCCAAAGGAGTCCGCTCGCGTCTCACACACATCAACGCTGTAAGAACGGTCCAGTCACTAATTGTCCCCGATTTCCGTCTCTTCAAAGAAGCGTCTGCTTTGAAGCGCCTCTTGTTCAAAAGCTATGTATCATAAGCGTTTTGCTACGTGCACGTTGCCTAAAAAAAAAAATCTTCTGCGGAGCACGCCAACATAGATACGACATCAGCTGGAAATGCAGAGTCTTAAAGCCCCATCGTAAACTGTTTAAGGCACCTGCTGCAAGTACTGGACAAAGGTGCAGTTGTCCCACGCGCACACATGCATGCATACGGTCTGGTGCACATTTTTAACCGTAAAGTACGTAGCGCATAACGCGCCGTTTAATACTGTGAACATGACGTTTACAACAAAATTCGAGACCGCCGCAATAGCTGGGTAATTACATAAATGGTTTAAATGCCCATGCTTCTTACGGATCTTACTAAGCCGCTGGCCACTATACTTGTAGCACGAAGCACAGAAGTCATCATAACAAGCACGGTTATGACGACGAGAGAGTGGAGAAAGATGAACTATAAATGGCAGCCGTGACACAGATACTCACGTGTGGTTGCCGACCATTTCGTGCATCTTTTTATCTGAAATATAAAGAACGGCCGGCCATCCACAGAGTCGATACTTGCAAGACAACTATCTCAATAAAAATAATAATATAGCTACTACTCTAAGCCGCAACAGACGATTCTTGGAGTAAGAGCTGAACTTTGACGAACCCTGTATGCAATAACCAAAATGTTCACAACTCCCCCATCGCTTATAATTCTCTAGCTTGCTCCATTGACCAAGATGTCTACACTGGCCTTGTGAGCTTCGCTGAGATTGAGCCCCAGCTGCAAACTTATTCATGCAAGGAAATCGAAACATCATTTCAGCTTATCATTAAAGCTTCCTCTTATGCTTCAGTCGAGCTTGAAATAGGATTCTCGTAACTCTCCGGTATGGTGAATCGCAACAACGTATTCAGGTTGGAGGCATTATGCAGTTTTATATATTTAAGCTGACGCCACGCTTACCTTCACGGGCTGCGTCTTCGTCAGGCTGGTCACGGCCGGCTTGCATTGTGGCGCTTCACAAACTGGGGGAAGGCGTGTAAGTAATCAGTCGGCAAAGTTGGCCCGAAAAGTGTTCATGCTACGAGGACGAACGTTCATGCTAAGGGAGAGATGCTCAGCTTGGGGGCTTATAATGCGGTCAATAGGTGAACGCAACTAGAAATTACGGAATATGGTTGAAGGGCCATCTGATAGAACAACAAAGCGCTCACCGAAATTTTCGTCGTCCTCGTCGTCGTTGTTGCTGATGATGGTGATGAAGATAAAGTGCACTACGAGTGGCTAACACCTAAACTACGGGGACATGCCGGGAAATAAACGAGTTTGCTACATTTGTGCAATAACGAATAATAAAGTATGCGATGAAACGAAACATGTTTATATCCCAAGTTACGAATTTAGCAAGAAAATTCATGCGCCGTTCCACGGAGGTGTCACACAGTTCTGATGATTATTAAAATACAGGCACATAAAAAAGGATATTGACACGTGCGGGTATTTTCGTTTGTTTAAGGAGAATGCCGTTACCACTTTCCTGTGACACGCGCGCTTCTTTTGATTGTTTGCGAAGAGCGCCGTTAATACTTTCTGTTACGCGCAACGAAGGCCCCGTTTATCTTGTTCGGGAACCGTGTCGACCATTCTTGAAACTTTGCATGCCTGACACGGAGATTTGAGTGACCTTTGGAATTTCAGAGATAATTCGATAACGCGGTATGACGTGCGCATAAAAGCCAACGCATTACGCCGCTTGTCAGTCTTTCCGTCGAGCGACGTCTCTTTACGCCGCTATTGCTGTGCATTGTGATTGCCTTTGTTATGGCTGGGCACAAGTTCGCCCAATGAACAGTTCGCCTTACATCGTCTTGAGTGCTGCGTGCGTCACGACCACGTGACAATATTCATAATTCGTTGTACTCTGGCCGCACTGGGCGCGACTGCCATGTATTTCGGGGCGCAGTCGCGGAATCCTCCGCTATCGGGAGAGCATTGCCAGAAGCTCAGAGGCAGTCGCTGATCGCGCTTCCCGGCAAAGAAGAAAGAAAAAACGCAGCAGTTTCGTACAACGTTCAGCGGCGAAAGGTCAGCGAAGCTTACCGTGCTCACAGAAGTCCACGAGAACAATGAACAATACAATAAAGTGTTACCTACCCGGACGGCAGCTGCTACAGGCGTCCTGCTTCACAACGGAAACAGTTCACCGCAACTTTTTTTTTTTTTTCGCGAATATACTCCACATGAAGGGTAAGTGTTCGAAACAGTAAACCGCTTTGCACCCTTAGGGCGGTTTAGGGCACCCAGAACACCCCTTTGCTAAAGAAAAATAGTGCGAAAACTGGGGCATAAGAGTGTTTCGCTTAACCAATAGCTTTTTGGTTGGAGTAAGTGCTTACGTGTAATGTAAAACACCCCTTCATAGCCAAAGGTGTTACGAGTTATCAAAACACCCACGACACTCCTAGAAAGCGTAGAGACCTGGTCACTTGCAATTTATATTTTGATTGCACATAGGAAGCGGTAAAACGCCGTCTAAGTGTCTCGTCGAAAGAACTTTTCGGATTGGTTCATTATTTGGGAACAAGAGCGAGAGAAATTATCTGTGATGATGCATCCTGGACGCGAGCTTCACTGCGAGACCTCACTTGTGTGCATGGCGTATATCCGCCCCCTGCGCTCTAACAAGTGTTGGAGGCGTGGGCAACAAAGCACAACTGGGATCGTGCATTTCAAGGGATTTCCATGCAGGTCAGAAGCCAGATGGCAAGCCAATCCTGGCCCACCAAGTCTGAATTCTGTTTGATTAATTGCATCGTATTGCCTCCGTTGCAAAGACTGTTCCAAGTCTCCCATCACTTAAAAAAAATTTTTTTTTAATGTGAGAACATATACCAAGACAGCGCACAGGATGCTTTACATTTCCTGCGGATGCTATTCTCGTATTTATGACGATTGGACATGAGGAATTGGGATTTGTGGAGCAATACATATATTTGTGTAATATTTAATTTTATGAGATATTTCAAATCACTGATAAGGGCACAGATAAAAAGATCTGTCATAAGTATGACACGCTGACCGGGCTAACTGTAGTAACATCACTTTAGAAAGCAAAATTCTCAAATTCGTATACGCGGCATCACTTCAGCCGTCACCCACATGTTTGTTCTTATTTTTATGTGCCTGTTATCTGGCAATGACGCACGAGGTTTAAGGCAGTTCTTCTTCTTTTTTGTCAACGAACTAATGAAATCCTGCGCTCAATCTTGAATTGGTTGGAATAAATTAATAGAAATGGTGTACATAGCCCAGTTGTCATGCTGTACACCAGTTATAAAAAATTACACGCCGTTCATTGAGGCCGCATATGAACGAACAATCAGTTTCTTGAAGAAAATGCCTGCACATTTGAGCAGTGTCATGTGCGCGCTAAAATATGGGCCAGTGCTCGGTGCCCTAGAGGAGCTGGCAAGTACGCCGATGACGACGACCACGAGGCTACAGCACGCGCAAGGTTGCGCGAGCTGAAGAGCGTTGCGCTGGAAGAGGAGAGGACACACACAGACGGAGCTCAGCGTTCGACGCAGTCGGGTGCCCGGGCCCGAGTGTCGAGCCTCTCTACCAGCAGTCCACGAGTTGGAGCTCCGGGCTCCACGTGGCTGCCTGTGGGTCCTTCCCATCACATCTGCTGCAACGCCGTTTGGGACCGAGGAGCATTCCTCGGGCCATCGTTCGCTTGCCTCGTCGCTCTCCTGCTCGTCGCTCCTCTGCACGTCGGTCTCCGGCACCTCGGTCTTCTGCAGGCAACGCCACCTCGGCCCCCTCCAGTCGCCCGTCCGGCCAGACGGTGAGCCTGTGTCCGCCGAGACTATTCGACTGTTATTAGGGACGCCAAGTTTTGTTTCCTCTTCTTTTGCTGTTTATCCACTCTCCGAAGTGTATGTGTGTGTGTGTGCAGTGCGCGTCTTCTTCTGTCTGTATAAATTGCCCTCTGGAACGCACAAACAGCCTCGTCTCTTCCATGGGAACGCCAGCGTTCCCAGCTTAAGTACATCCTTCTGGAACCTATCATGACAAGTCTGCATCTGTTATATGATGCACGACATGTTGAATGCCAATTGAGCTGAGCAAACAATGATATCGTTTCGTTTGCTCAGTTTCTTTTTTTTCGGGGGGCGGGCGATTGGTCTATAAGTTACTGTGGTAGCCTATGACCTACCTCCCCCCCCTTCCCCCCCCCCCGCCCCGAAAGAAAAGAGAAAAATTGCTCTCTGAATTCATGCCCGCATACCCGCCGTCTCTAACTAATTATTAGATATGAATAATTATAATAGCATTGCACAACTGCAGAACAAAGGCTTACCTAGGACCATCTCTGCCACCTGAGAAGCGAACTTTGCGATCACATCAGACCATATGCCGATGGCACTTCGGTTACTGCATTTAGTTCGTATATATGCCTCGGCTATTTCACGTTGACCGGGTAGGTTAATAGACCCAAGCAGTTGAATGTGGTGTATATATATATATATATATATATATATATATATATATATATATATATATATATATATATATATATATATATATATATATTGTTACACTCGAAGAGTGACGGTGAACAGATAAGTCTTGATGCTGGCGTGTTGCGAGAGCCGTCCCTAGGCAGCCTGCCGAACGTCGTTCTTCTCTTCTTTCCTTCCGCCCGCAGAGCCCGTTTCCGCGGCAACCATTTTTTCCTGCGCGCTCTCGTAACATTCCCCGTTGCCAGACGAAGACCGCCGGGCGAGTCAGTCAGTAGTGCGTGGACGGAAAGGCTTCAGGCGGGCGACGTGCGTCACCTCTGTTTTGGCCGAAGGTCGTCCGCTACTCGTGAGTCGTGCTATACGCGGTATTTCGCTGAGCCGCTCCAGAATGAGAAATGGCCCGACATAACGAGCGGGAAACTTCTGGCACATGCCACGTTGTCGCAAGGGCGTCCAGAGTAACACAAGGTCGCCAGGATCAAAATAAACGTGTCGGTGACAACCATCGTAGCGGATTTTTGACCGGTCCTGAGAGGCCAAGGTGCGTAGCCAAGCGAGGCGCCGCGCTTCTTCAGCTCGACAGAGGATCTCGTTAATTGACTCACTGTCATGAGAGAAATACGGAAGTGTCGAGTGTGTAGCGTGGCGGACGAACATAGAGAAGATCGAAAGGTGAATAACCAGTTGTCTCGTGTCGTGCCGTATTGAAGGCATGGGTGACAAAAGGTAGAACAGTGTCCCAGTTCCTGTGGGCAGAATCGACGTACATGGACATCATGTTCGCAAGTGTTCGGTTCGTGCGATCTACAAGACCATTAGTTTGCGGATGGTAGGACGTGGAATGGCGCAGTCTCGACGAACACAGTCGAAGGGTCTCTGTCACTACATCCGCGGTAAATTGTCGCCCACGGTCACTGATGACGACGCGAGGAGGTCCATGTCGGAGTATGACGGAAGGCAGCAAAAACACGGCAACTTCCGATGCCGTGGCCGATATGGCAGTGCTGCCGTCTCACAATAACGGGTCAGGTGGTCCACACAAATGACAACCCAATGGTTGCCCTTCGAGGAACGTGGGAAAGGACCAAGAAGATCTATTCCAACTTGTTCAAAAGGCGCACTGGAAGGCGGAACTGGCTGAAGGCGGCCAAGCGGCGCGTTTGGGGGTCGCTTGTGGCGCTGACATTGGGTGCAACTGGCGACGTACCGTTCGGTATCGACGCGCATCTTGGGCCAGTAAAAACGTTCTTTAACACGGTAGAATGTTCGTGTGAAGCCAAGATGCCCGGAAGTTGGTTCATCGTGCATAGCAGATAAAACTTGCGCACGAAGACTTTTGGGAACTACTAACAGATAGCGCGCACCGGTGGTCGCATAGCTCTTCTTATACAGGACGCCGTCGCGCAGGCGAAAACGACTGTCAGCTGAAGGCTCTTGCGCTGCCGCGAAGAGCGGTTCTAAGCTCTCATGCTTCTTTTGTTCGGATATGAAAGTGCCCATATCAGGAAATTCCGGGGAAACAAAAGCGATATACTGATCAAAGTTGTCAACGTCGCACTCAGTCGTCGGAAGCGGCATCCGGGAGAGGCAATCGGCATCAGCATGTCGCCGGCCACTCTTGTAGCAAACGACAAAATCGTATGCCTGTAGACGGAGGGCCCAGCGCGCTAGCCGACCAGAGGGATCCCGAACATTTACGAGCCAACATAGTGAATGATGCTCTGTAACCACTGTAAAGGGGTGTCCATAGAGGTACGAACGAAACCGCTGCACGGCGAAGATGACGGCCAAACACTCTTGTTCTCTCACTGTATAATTCCGTTCGCAGCGACTTAGGGAGCGGCTGGCGTACGAGATCACGTGCTCGTTGTCGCCAACACGCTGGACTATAGTACGGCCCCGATGCCGACACCACTTGCGTCGGTGTGAACCTCAGTTGGTGACGAGGGATCGAAGTGACGGAGAATGGGCTTGGACTTTCCTGACAAGTTGGGTCTTCTAAGAGCACAGACGAAACATTTCCATTGATAATGAGTTCTCCCGTCCGGCAGTCAACGTTTGCACACCACACAACTGCAGAAAGTCAATTCCAAGAATCATGTCATGTGTGGAACGAGGAAGAACAATGAATTCAGTATTAAAAACTCGACCACCCAAGGAGACATACACGTTGCATACACCAACTGGGTATAATGAGTCACCACTCACTCCCCGAAAACTTGTGCCCCGGTCCCAACGAAACATGACCTTGCGTCCAAGAAGACCCTTAAACAGTACACTCATAATAGAAACAGTTGCTCCCGTGTCCACCAAAGCCATATGTAGAAACACCGTCGATAAATTAACCGTATTCTTCAGCATGAAGATAGTTGGAGGTATTTGAGATGTCAGCAAGCATTTTCCTGCGACCTCACCTCCATCGGCCGCGCTAACTAGTTTCCCGACGGGGGCGACGCGAAGCGGCGCCGAGGAGACGGTGACGTGAAACGTAACCGAGGAGATGGTGATCGGGAATCTCGGAAGGCTGGTGGTGGCGTCGGGGTACGGTCAGAAGCTGGGGAACGGTAGCGATTCCGGGGCCTTTCTTCTCGAGAGTAGCTTTCGAGAGCGGGGCTACGGCGTCTTTCTTCCCGGAAGCGGCCTCCTGAAGTGGAGTTTCCAAGCCAGGGATCGAGTGCTAAAGTGTCGACCACGGGGCCGCGCCGACGACATCGCCTGTCCGTAGCTCGGCGCTCGACGTCGGCTACAACACCTAGCGACGTGACCAGGCGTACCGCAGCGGTAGCATACAGGTAGAGGTCGTACTTCTGGTTGGTAATGGTCTACTTCCGGAGCAGGTTGAGAGTAGCGAAGCTCCTCCCCTTGTAATTCGTACGTTGTGTCAGGTCTTCGTGGACGAACGTTGCGTGGGTGTTGATCAAGGCAGTCGTTATAGCGTGCTGCGGTCTGGTGATAACGCGGTTCATCTCTGTAATCGCTATAATCCGTAACGTTTACAGAGTGCTGCCAAGTAGGCGAAGGGGGCGCGCAAACAGTATCTTGGAGAGTGGTGGAATAGCAGCGTGGGGCCGCATGACGTGCCTGTTCTTCGTGCCGTAGTAGCTCCTCACGGACAATCTGACGAATCGTTGACGATAGCTCCGTCTGGTAAATCGTGTCTACGCTTGCCACAGTCGTTACATTGGGTAGCCGCCCAAACTTCGGTGTAATGCGGCGAGTCTTCAGCGCCTCGAACGTACGGCAGTGGCGTATTACATCAGACACGGTGTTCAAGTTTTCTTTACCAATGAGGAAGCTATACACGTCTTCCGCAATGCCTTTCAGGAGGTGTCCAACCTTGTCGTCCTCTGACACTCCAGGGTTGATAGTCTTGCACGATTTCAGTATTTCCTCGATATAAGTGGTGCAAGTTTCACCGACGACTTGAGCTCTCTGAGCTAATGTCGATTCCGCCCGTTTCCTCTTAGCATCCGAGTCGCCAAAACACTTTTTCATCTCCTCAACCAGACCGGCCCATGTAGTTATCGTGTCGGCGTGGTTATCGTACCACAGCAATGCCGTGCCAGCCAAAAAGAAAACAACGTTTCTAAGCTGGCTAGCAGCGTTCCAGTTATTGTACTGGCTTACCCTTTCATAATGGGTCAGCCACTCATCGAAGTCTTCCACCCTTTTGCTGAGAATGTGCGTGGCTCTCGGTAGTGCTGAATCGGGGCTGGATTGGCCGTGGCACTGTTGGATGAGGCGTCCCGCTCCGAAGCCATGATGGGGCGCGATGGTGAAAGCCCAGCAAGGCGACGACTTCTGCGAAGTTCTGATGCTGACGGCTCCGTTGTAGGCCGTGGAACCGCGTGGGAGGTACCCAGCACTTCTCCACCAAATGTTACACTCGAAGAGTGACGGTGAACAGATAAGCCTTGATGCTGGCGTGGTGCGAGAGCCGTCCCTAGGCAGCCTGCCGAACGTCGTTCTTCCCTTCCTTCCTTCCGCCCGCAGAGCCCGTTTCCGCGGTAACCATTTTCTCCTGCGCGCGCCGCGCTCTCGTAATATATATATATATATATATATATATATATATATATATATATATATATATATATATATATATATATATATATATATATGAGAACCCGTGCTCCATGGGCCAAACGTATTTGGAGTGAAATAACAGACACAACTTCGCAGTTATCGTTTATTGCCAACAGTTTCGACAGCGGGTCCGGTCTTCTTCAAGGCATAGAGAGCCACGCACATTCTCTCTCTCTCTCTCTCTCTCTCTCTCTCTCTATATATATATATATATATATATATATATATATATATATATATATATATATATAAAGGCAGAACGATCAACTCACGGTGAAAAAGAGATTTTATTACGACCATACAGGACGTAACGCTGCCCCATAAACACAAGATCACTGACAAGGTCTCTGGAGACACCAGAGCCGTTCAGGCGCTGGACCTGGAAAACACATTCCTCAAGGTAAGACACTGTCACATACTCGATTCGATTAATGAAACATCTCTTGGAGAAAAGTTTTACAAGCAGGTCAGCTCCTTTCTTATGCGCAGCAAAGCCGCCATTCACATTGGAGCTTTGAGCTCGAGAACGTTCCATCTCGGACCCAGAGGCACCCCCCATGGGGCAGGATCCTCTCTCAATTCTTATTCAACCTGTCCATGAGAGCACAGTTCTGGTGCTGCCTGACCGAGATTGGAGGTCTCGGTCATGCCTTCTACGCCGACGACATCACGGTCTGGTGCGAGGGACGTGAAGATCGAGGAGTAAGGAAATGCACGGAAGTCAACCAGACACGCGTCCACTTTGCTACCCTACTCTGGAAGAGAGGGATTCAGGGATTAAAACAGGGAAACAAACGTCGGTGCGACACTCAGGGGGTAGATAACATGTGTCTGTCCATGTGGACGTACAGGCGATCACTCAGCCCGGTTAAGCGTAAAAACTGAAGCAACTGAAGCAAACCTGCGATGCGCGAGGCCATGGTCTGAGAAGTTTTTCCTCTGAGAAAGACTCTGGTCAAGTCGAAGAGAAATTACAAACAGCTGTTAGGTTAGTTCAGGATTTTCTAAACAAGACAGGACTCACCTGTGGGCTAAGAAGTCAGAACTGCTACTATACCGGCCCGCAATCTGTGCAAAGAAAGGAAAACCTCCTGACAGCTAGCTCTCTCACCACCGAGAACGGATCCGTCATACCGGTAGTATTTCGAAGCGCCTTTGCTAGAGCATCGACTCTGCTGGAAGCGCACAAAATGCCCACCGCTGCCCACCGTTGCTTGCATTCTCTGACGCATTGATGCGACGCACATAGCGTATTAACCCCGTTTATGTGCCACAGTGTCGCGAAACGCGCTTTTAGCTGTAGCACCGTGTCCTTGTCTTGTTGAGCGCCATTTCTTACAGCCAGCCACGAGGTTGGGAGGCGGGAACCCCTCCCCCCAGTTTTTTTTTTTTAAAGGGGAGGACCAGGTCCTAGAGATGGCGATAACCGCGTGTGATGAGAATCAAGACAAGTTCTATCGAATAATACAAAGGCAACCTTCGGTGTTAACGTATGTGGCTCGGTTGAGGAACCTCAAACGCCTCAAGTTTGCGCAGCGCCGTCCGCCGCACGGTATGGTCATCTTGATGTCATTTTTGACACGTAAGGTATCATAAATCGTTAACAGGGAGAAACGCGATGGCCACGCTTATTTGAACGAAGACCGCGTTTGTGGAGCGAAAGTGCACACAGTAAACGCCAGAATGCGTCAACAGCGGACCTTTGTGCATTTGAAAAGGGCCATAATTATAGTGATGAAATTGAGCACCCTTTCGCGATTTGATAAGACTTGTAATTTTAAACTGAGCTTGAGGCAGTCTCGTCGGCAACTGAAACGTGCCGTAGCCTAGTGGTGAAGCCTTGGTACTGCTTTCTCGAGCCGTAAGTCGCCTGCTGCTGGGTACGTATATAGTCGGTACATAACGCATCCCCGCCCGATTATTTCCTTTTTACGCAGCAAAAGGAGTTGACACCAACGTTACCAGATCAGCTAATCTAGTAACGTTGGTTGACACTGAGAAGCGGCGCTGCCTTCGGAGCACCCGAACACCTACTAACCGCGGCCTGTGGGTGCGGCTTCTCCCAGGTAGTGCGCGCATGCGCTCTGTCGCGGCAGAACATGGCGCAAGCACACCCGACAGTTGACAGCCAGTGCTTGCAACATGTGTTGCGCATGAGACGCAAGAAACTCGTGAAGTATGTTTCACTGAATGACTGGACACCCTGACCGGTAAGCTTTCCGTTACAATAAAGAGAACAGGCACCTTAAAAATTGGTCGTCTGTCCCTTTAAAAAATACAAATCCTATTCTAGGCGCGAAAGGGTGCTCGATGTCATCTCAATAATTCAGGTTCTTTCCAACTGCACAAAAGTCCATTCACACGTTCTGGCCTAGCTGTTGTCGGTCCCTTTCAGTAGGCTCGAATTTGCTTGGTCTTAGCTTAATTGGGTTTGGCTGAATTAGCCTAAAACTAGGCACGGTGCTGCAGGAACGGTTGCAGTGCAGTGTAGTTGGTGATGGGACTCGGAGTGGGGCGAGGGCTTGCAAACGAGGCGAGAACTCTTAAGGGGCAACTCCGGCGATTTCTTGTTCATGTTTGTTTACATTTATGCAAGCCGGACAGGCGTTCGATTTTACATTTCTTCGGGCAGCTTCGGGTTGTCTCGGGTTACCAGCACACGTGATTTCCTGTCAGAGCCGGAACCAGCTAGCTGCCCTCTGGCAGCCCGCGGGCTGCCAGAAGTGCAAAAATCGAAGAGCCACAGTGGCGAGGTCATCCGACGATATATTGAGTAATGCCAGCTCTTCTGATCTTTGACAGCGACCATTCGAGTGCTGAAGCATTGCCGTTTTGCCTTTGAAGGCCCGCTGGTTCGTGTAGGCAGCGCGGAGGTGAGCACGTCAAAAACACGGGGTAGCCCGCGTGAGAATCCACTCAAACATTTTAATATTCATTTACACGAAAACTAAATGACCTACATCCGCCTGACTTTGCATATAATATTCAATACCGAGGAGAATATATGTTGAAAATTTTATTGAGATCAGTGGACACTGAAAACTCGCCGAAGTTGCCTTCAATATGTTTCACGCACCCGCGGCGTGCGTTCATGTACATGCGACCAGCGGGTACCTTTAGTCTAATGTGCTATAATTTCTCTACTGCTAAATACTCCAATTTACATTATTTAATATCTACGTTAGTACTACCTTCGCAGTTGAAGCCTATCAAACTGCAGCAGGTATATACAAAAAATGCGCAGTGCCGAAAGTCATCGACCTGCACCAAGGTCTTTTGTTGACTTACGTAACTGCGGTGAAGCATTGCGAATGACTGAAAGGTTGAAAACACGAGGATCTTTATTAATCATGCATGCACAGAGAAGGATAAAGATTTTTTTTCCATTTACAACAACACACAATGCACTTTTCAAAATGTTTCAAAGAACACTTAAAGTTACACAATCTTTCTGCAACAGAGAACATTTTAATTTGAAATTTTCAAAAGAGAAACGAACAGAAATTTTCTGTCGGGGTAGCTGCCAGGAAACTTGCTCTTTTTCTTTTCTTTTTTTTTTACATTTTGTGACGGCACAAAGGGGCGTCACTGATGCGGACGGCCATGCTGAGGACGGAGCCATTGCCGAGGCGCTCCGCTGTCATCCAGTAGAATAGCAGGCCGTGTCCGCTCCTGACTGTCTCGGCCAGGGAGTTGAGGCTTTTGGTCCTGGCCTCCCAGGAGAGAGCATGCGCGGCGCCACGGAGCTGCACCCGGTACACGAAGCGTCGCGCTTCTTCGGCCGACCCGACCAGCAGCACGACGGCAAGGTACTCGCACCAAGGCTCCTTTCTGCCCTTCTTCAGCATCACCAGGAAGTCGCGGCCGAGGCACGACTGTATCGCCAACCAGGTGAAGGCCTCGGGCCTGTCGAACCCCGTCGCGGTTACGACCACGTTGTCTCCTGGGCAAGAATGTGCACGGCAAAGGAGCTGCTTACTTACATATGTGACCCGCCTATACATGAGCTACCTCTACCGTCTCTCCTGCTTGCAGCGTATATACGCTTGTGACCTCAAACTCGTTGAGTGGCTGCCTGGCTTATCGCACATTGGATAGGTGTAGTCTGAACCAATTTTGTCTTGGAATCGGTGTGTGTTCACGCTTGAGATGCATTAGGCAGCCTGTCCGTGTGCATGCTTGGAAGTGTCGCGCGTGCGGACGGACCAACACTTCCTAACATGGGCATGCACCAACTCACCCCAAAAGTAGTTCTAAGATACCTGCCCATGTGGTATAGGTGGTTTCGGTAAGATATGTATTAGATGGACAGAGCAGTTATCGGTTTGTCCTTCGGTTGGTTGCTCATTTGGTTGCTTTGGCAATGCTTATTGGGTCATCTGTCCATATAGGTGCGAACGCGGACGAATGTACGACAGGATCAGTCAATCGCTGGGTCTCTCCTGAGTTGGTTGTTGCATCTATCGGCGTATATAGACCATGTATCCGCCCGTTGTCTGGCCGTCGGTCGCTACATATTGGTTGCTCTGGTTGTCGGTCCTTCTAGGGTCCTTAATTGTCCCACTGACTGCGAACGGCCGCACGGTCATTCTTTACTCTGTTCTGTATTTCGTCTATCGGTCCGACCGATTTACTGAACCCGAGCGATCAGTCCCATTCACACGTTCGCATATATGGTAGCCCTGTTAATTGCCTCACTGTTCGTGAGATTTTAAAAGCGTACATGTAGGAATGAAATGTCAGAACGATTTCCACAGCTGGTGCAAATTTTAGAGCGACTCCTGTCATATGTATGTTTTGAACTTGCTAGAACTCCTTAGATTATCACGCGCATCATAGTCGTAGGCTTTTTAATGGGAGAATATACAATCTTGCGAATATGTTGGAACGAGAAAGGTGTATATTTTAGTTGCGGTATCTCACCATGCAGTCTTGGAAAGGAGGCGTACGACCTGAGAAGGTGGTCCACGAACACCTCTGGCCGTCCTTCCCAAGTGCAAGCCTTGGGGCCCATCACGCAGGCACACAGCCTGAGGTGCACGGCAAAGAGCCACGCATGAAGAACACGTCGCTGCAGTGTCATTTCAATCTGTGCTTCCAGTGAAGCATGCAATATTATACGGGAACTACCATCGGCCGCAAAATAATGTACGGGCCATGCAAGTGCGTGCCCAAGCTCCCGTATGCGCCGTCTATTGGCGAGCTGTCCGCTGTCGAAGGTATACTGCTCTGCGCCAGAGCAGCGCCCTCGAGAACAGACGGCTCGCCGCTAGACGGCGCATACGGGGCTTTGGGCACGCACTTGCATGGCCCGTATAGTATTTTGCGGCCGGCTGTGCAAAGCAAGAGAATTGAGTTGTCGATTCATGAGAACTTCCGTTCGACCAAGTCGCACGCAAGACACTGCACGGTAAACAGCAACGAAAGTGCGACACCCAACAACTAAGAAGGAATAACGCGTACAAGTGTGACTTGCCATGCTGTTCCCCTCAACGGATACTCGCCTATAAACTTAAAGATATCTACTTCCCAACAGACTATAGACCCTTTTCATAAACTGTAAAGCTAGCTTCCCTGCAATTCAACTTGCCCTACTAATGGCGACAGCTGCCTTTATTTAAATGCTGTCAAAATTCAAGTTGCACATGCTGCGACCCGTTTTTTGGGGATGTTTGTATCAGAAGGGCTGCGTCGACATATTACATGCCCTATCGCAAGCAAATAGCGCTTGCACACGTTGTTTGCCGGATTGCCAATGCCGCCATTAGTAGGGCAAGCTGCATTGCAGGAAAGCTAGCTTGCAGTTTATGAAAAGGGTCTATTACACACGGTGGCGATGTGCAAATTTACGCAAGCGACAATCTGTGCAGAACCTAGGGAAGGGTACCCCAGTAAGGGTACATAGGAAGGGTAGAAGCCAGCACAGCCAAGGACATATATGTAGTACATCGGCCGTAAAATTGCAAGGGGAGCGAGTTGGAATCTATTCTTGGGAAGCGCGCGAACAGACGGGACACGAAGGAAGTAAACAGGTACAAGAATAATTAACATATATATGGCAAGATTGAAGGGCATGCGAAAGGAAATGATATAATGCTAGCTCTATCAAGCACGTTAATAACCGCACCATGTGGTCTTTCGGGTCTAGATGCTTTACGTTTGGCTACGCGAACATGCTATAGTGCTTTGAAGGGAGAAGTACGTTCGCACTTCCCTTAGTTTGACAGAAAGTACATTGTTCTAAACAGCCTATTGCCGGATTAACTTCGCCTGTCCTGAGATCTAAGTAGCTTTATTACATTTACCTTGCAATAATAGTGTTCTCGTTCGCAGGATTCATTGATTACGGGAGATATGGACGATAGTCCTTGCGACATAATACGGCTTTTTTTTTATTGATGTAAAAATAAATTATGGAGTTGTTGTCGCCATTTTTGGTGACGGCTACCCCTTTTCGCTTAGATAATAAAAATAAATAAAAAAGAAAATATAATAAAATAGTCCCAAAGGAGTCCGCTCGCGTCTCACACACATCAACGCTGTAAGAACGGTCCAGTCAGTAATTGTCCCCGATTTCCGTCTCTTCAAAGAAGCGTCTTCTTTGAAGCGGCTCTTGTTCAAAAGCCATGTATCATAAGCGTTTTGCTACGTGCACGTTGCCTAAGAAAAAAAAAGAAGTTTTCTGGGGAGCACGCCAACACAGATACGACATAAGCTGGAAATGCAGAGTCTTAAAGCCCCATCGTAAACTGTTTAAAGGCACCTGCTGCAAGTACTGGACAAAGGTGCAGTTGTCTCACGCGGACACATGCATGGATACGGTCTGGTGCACATTTTTAACCGTAAACTACGTAGCGCATAACGCGCTGTTTAATACTGTGAACATGACGTTTACAACAAAATCCGAGACCACCGCAATAGCTGGGTAATTACATAAATGGTTTAAATGCCCATGCTTCTCACGGATCTTACTAAGCCGCTGGCCACTATACTTGTAGCACGAAGCACAGAAGTCATCATAACAAGCACGGTTATGACGACGAGAGAGTGGAGAAAGATGAACTATAAATGGCAGCCGTGACACAGATACTCACGTGTGGTTGCCGACCATTTCGTGCATCTTTTTATCTGAAATATAAAGAACGGCCGGCCATCCACAGAGTCGATACTTGCAAGACAACTATCTCAATAAAAATAATAATATAGCTACTACTCTAAGCCGCAACAGACGATTCTTGGAGTAAGAGCTGAACTTTGACGAACCCTGTATGCAATAACCAAAATGTTCACAACTCCCCCATCGCTTATAATTCTCTAGCTTGCTCCATTGACCAAGATGTCTACACTGGCCTTGTGAGCTTCGCTGAGATTGAGCCCCAGCTGCAAACTTATTCATGCAAGGAAATCGAAACATCATTTCAGCTTATCATTAAAGCTTCCTCTTATGCTTCAGTCGAGCTTGAAATAGGATTCTCGTAACTCTCCGGTATGGTGAATCGCAACAACGTATTCAGGTTGGAGGCATTATGCAGTTTTATATACTTAAGCTGACGCCACGCTTACCTTCACGGGCTGCGTCTTCGTCAGGCTGGTCACGGCCGGCTTGCATTGTGGCGCTTCACAAACTGGGGGAAGACGTGTCAGTAATCAGTCGGCAAAGTTGGCCCGAAAAGTGTTTACGCTACGAGGAGGAACGTTCATGCTAAGGGAGAGATGCTCAGCTTGGGTGCATATAATGCGATCAATAGGTGAATGCAACTAGAAATTACGGAATCTGGTTGAAGGGCCCTTCTGATAGAACAACAAAGCGCTCACCGAAATTTTCGTCGTCCTCGTCGTCGTTGTTGCTGATGATGGTGATGAAGATAAAGTGCACTACGAGTGGCTAACACCTAAACTACGGGGACATGCCGGGAAATAAACGAGTTTGCTACATTTGTGCAATAACGAATAATAAAGTATGCGATGAAGCGAAACATATTTATATCCCAAGTTACGAATTTAGCAAGAAAATTCATGCGCCGTTCCACGGAGGTGTCACACAGTTCTGATGATTATTAAAATACAGGCACATAAAAAGGATATTGACACGTGCGGGTATTTTCGTTTGTTTAAGGAGAACGCCGTTACCACTTTCCTGTGACACGCGCGCTTCTTTTGATTGTTTGCGAAGAGCGCCGTTAATACTTTCTGTTACGCGCAACGAAGGCCCCGTTTATCTTGTTCGGGAACCGTGTCGACCATTCTTGAAACTTTGCATGCCTGACACGGAGATTTGAGTGACCTTTGGAATTTCAGAGATAATTCGATAACGCGTTATGACGTGCGCATAAAAGCCAACGCATTACGCCGCTTGTCAGTCTTTCCGTCGAGCGACGTCTCTTTACGCCGCTATTGCTGTGCATTGTGATTCCCTTTGTTATGGCTGGGTACAAGTTCGCCCAATGAACAGTTCGCCTTACATCGTCTTGAGTGCTGCGTGCGTCACGACCACGTGATAATTCATTGTACTCGGCTTGGTACTCGCACTGGGCGCGTCCGCCATGTATTTCGGGGCGCAGTCACGGAATCATCTGCTATCGGGAGAGCATGGCCAGAAGCTCAGAGGCGGTCACTGATCGTGCTTCCCGGCAAAAAAAAAAAAAAAAGCAAAACAAACAAAAAAACAGCAGTTTCGTACGACGTTCAGCGGCGAAAGGTCAGCGGAGCTTACCGTGCTCACAGACGTCCACGAGAACAATGAACAATACAATAAAGTGTTACGCTTTTTAAAGTGTTACCTACCCGGACGGCAGCTGCTACAGGCGTCCTGCTTCACAACGGAAACAGTTCCACCGCAACTTTTTTTTTTTTTTCGCGAATATACTCCACATGAGGGGTAAGTGTTCGAAACAGTAAACCGCTTTGCACCCTTATGGCGGTTTAGGGCACCCAGAACACCCCTTTGCTAAAGAAAAATATTGCGAAAACTGGGGCATAAGAGTGTTTCGCTTAACCAATAGCTTTTTGGTTGGAGTAAGTGTTTACATGTAATGTAAAACACCCCTTCATAGCCAAAGGTGTTACGAGTTATCAAAACACCCACGGACACTCTAGAAAGCGTAGAGACCTGGTCACTTGCAATTTATATTTTGATTGCACATAGGAAGCTAAGCGTAAACGCCGTCTAAGTGTCTCGTCGAAAGAACTTTTCGGATTGGTTCATTATTTGGGAACAAGAGCGAGAGAAATTATCTGTGATGATGCATCCTGGACGTGAGCTTCACTGCGAGACCTCACTTGTGTGCATGGCGTATATCCGCCCCCTGCGCTCTAACAAGTGTTGGAGGCGTGGGCAACAAAGCACAACTGAGATCATGCATTTCAAGCGATTTTCATGCAGGTCAGAAGCCAGATGGCAAGCCAATCCTGGCTCACCAAGTCTGAATTCTGTTTGATTAATTGCATCGTATTGCCTCCGTTGCAAAGACTGTTCCAAGTCTCCCATCACTTAAAAAAAAATTTTTTTTTAATGTGAGAACATATACCAAGACAGCGCACAGGATGCTTTACATTTACCTGCGGATGCGATTCTCGTATTTATGACGATTGGACATGAGGAATCGGGATCTGTGGAGCAATACATATATTTGTGTAATATTTAATTTTATGAGATATTTCAAATCACTGATTAGGACACAGTAAAGATCTTCATAGTATTTAGTAGGACAGACTGCTGGGCTAGTTGGTTATGCATCGCGGAATGATCAACTTAGCGCGAGAACACACGGACACGAGAAGTCCTGTCTGTTTCGTTTCTTCTCGTGTCCGTGTGTTTTCGCGCTAAGTTGATCATTCCGCGATGTCATAAGTATGACACGCTGACCGGGGCTAACTGTAGTAACAGCCTTTGAAAGCAAATTACTTTCCTCAAATTCAGGTACGCGGCATCACTTCAGCCGCCACCCACATGTTTGTACTATTTTTATGTGCCTGTTATCTGGCAATTAAGCACGAGGTTTAAGACATTCTTCTTTTTTTGTCAACTAACTAATGAAATCTGCGCTCAATCTTGATTGTTTGGAATAAAGTAATAGAAATGGTGTACATAGCCCAGTTGTCATGCTGTACACCACTATAAAAAAAATACGCGCCCGTTCATATAGGCCGCATATGAACGAACAATCAGTTACTTGAAGAAATGCCTGCACATTTGAGCAGGAATCCTGCATCTTTGATATGATACACGACATGCTGAATACCAGTGAGCTGAGCAAACAATGATATCGTTTCGTTTGCTCAGTTTTTTTTTCGCGGGGGCGGGCGAGGGGTCTATAAGTTACTGTGGTAGCCTATGACCTACCTCCCCCCCCCTCTAAAGAAAAGAGAAAAATTGCTCTCCGAATTCATGCCCGCATACCCGCCGTCTCTAACTAATTATTAGATATGAATAATTATAATAGCATTGCACAACTACAGAACGAAGGCTTACCTAGGACCATCTCCGCCACCTGAGAAGCGAACTTTGCGATCACATCAGACCATATGCCGATGGCACTTTGGTTACTGCATTTAGTTCGTATATATGCCTCGGCTATTTCACGCGTTGACCGGTTAATAGACCCAAGCAGTTGTTACAATCATGTGTGGTATATATATATATATAGTATATATATATATATATATATATATATATATATATATATAGTTCAGAAGGAATTGTTCCCTGAGCGCCCGGATAATAATTTCAAAATAAGAGATTGTTGTTTGGTGGGGCTTAACGTCCCAGAACCAGCTCTGATTATGGGAGACGCCGTAGTGGGGGCTCCGGAAATTTCGACCACCTGGGGTTCTTTAACGTGCAACCGACATTGCACAGCACACCGGCCTGAACATTTCGCCTCCATCGAAATGCAGCCGCCGCAGCCGGGATTCGATCCCGCGACCCGCGGATCAGCAGCCGAGTACCATAGCCCCTAGACTACCATGGCGGGGCTCTCTCTCTCTCTCTCTCTCTCTCTCTCTATATATATATATATATATATATATATATATATATATATATATATATATAAAGGCAGAACGATCGACTCACGGTGAAAAAGTGATTTATTACGACAATACAGGACGTAATGCTGCCTCACAAGATCACTGCTGACAAGGTCTCCAGAGACACCAGAGCCGTTCAGGCGCTGGACCTGGAAAAGACATTCCGCAAGGTGAGACACTGTCACATACTCGATTCGATTAATGAAACAGCTCTTGGAGAAAAGTTTTACAAGCAGGTCAGCTCCTTTCGTATGCGCAGCAAAGCCGCCATTCACATTGGAGCTTTGAGCTCGAGAACGTTCCATCTCGGACCCAGAGGCACCCCCCATGGGGCAGGATCCTCTCTCAATTCTTATTCAACCTGTCCATGACAGCACAGTTCTCGTGCTGCCTGGCCGAGATTGGAGGTCTCGGTCCTGCCTTCTACGCCGACGACATCAAGGTCTGGTGCGAGGGACGTGAAGAGGAGGAAGGAAATGCAGGGAGGTCAACCAGACACGCGTCCACTTTGCTACGCTACTCTGGGGGAGAGGGATTCAGGGATTAAAACAGGGAAACAAACGGCGGTGCGACACTCAGGGGTAGATAACATGTATATGTCCATGTGGACGTACAGGCGATCACTCTGCCCGTTTTAGCGTAAAAACTGAAGCAACTGAAGCAAACCTGCGATGCGCGAGGCCATGGTCTGAGAAGTTTTTCCTCTGAGAAAGACTCTGGTCAAGTCGAAGAGAATTACAAACAGCTGTTAGGTTAGTTGAGGATTTTCTAAACAAGACAGGACTCTGCCTGTCGGCTAAAGAAGTGAGAACTGCCGCATTTGTGCAAAGAAAGGAAAACCTCCTGACAGCTCTCTCACCACCGAGAACGGATCCGTCATACCGGTAGTACACAGATCCTCGGCATTTACCTGAAGAACGGCAGTAACGACTATATACACTTTAGAGCGCACCGCAACAAAAGCCGATTCGATTACAAAGTTAATCACGATGGTGGCCAGCGAAAGAGGGGGGCTCTCAGAGGAGAACCTTCGGCGACTCTTCTACGCCTTCCTCATAAGCCACATTAACTACATAGCCTTTTCCCACAAGTCGAGCAGAAGGGACGCAGCTAGGCTAGAATCAATCATTCGCAAGACAATAAGAGAGGCACTGGGTCTCCCACAGAGCACCAGTGCGCAAGGCTCTTGGAGCTGGGCGTCCACAGCACCTTTGTAGAAATAGTAGAGGCGCAACAGGTGGCACGAGCTCAAGATCCACTGGCTTGCACGGAGCTCGCAGGCAGCCACTTGTGCATATTGGTAAAGGTTCTAGCATCGCCAGACCGAGGGAGTGTACGTTGCCCATCAAAGTCAGCGAAATGTATTCGGTATCCCAGATACCGCGAAATATGCACTACGAACATGATTACGGCAGACGTAAAGCGCGGGCCAAGGCTCTTCTTAGATTAGCGGCTGAGATCGAGGACAATGTCGCCTTCGTTGACCGCTGCGCAATGCGCAGATTCCAATCGCTTTGTTTCGGCTGCTACCTCGCTGAGGGGGGAGCTGCAGGTGGCCGTAGCCATCGCCATGGCCACCAAAAAACCGTTCCTCGCGAGCCGCCGCCAGAGCATTCATGAAGGGCTCGGTATGCAAGGAAGCCGCGCTGGCGTTCTCTCTGCTGCATCTTGGACAGGCAAAACGCACTTAATCTGGTTTCTGCAGCGTTGTTATGTTTTTATTATATTTTTCAAGGTACGAGACATATTTTAACAATACGAAAGTAAGAGACACGAGCGTCTATTTTGTGCATCAAATCTATTTAAAACTACCAGCAAAATATTTGTTTCACTTCACTACAATACTTTTTGCTGTGTACTTTGACCGTGGCCTCCGCGATCGGCTGCGGCGGGCGCGGCGCGCCGCTGCAGCCGATCGCGGAGGCCACGCTTTGACCCGAAAGTTGTTCTTTTATAACACAGTTTGTCCCCTTTCACGTAGTCGCGCTTCAGTCGCAACACCCATACCGCTCACAATTTATTCTGAATTGCTTTTTCTCTAAAGATTCACTGCCGTGTAAAGTGGCCGTAAAATTTCTTTGTAGCCCTGTCACGGTTTCTGGTGGTTATGACACTCGGCTGCCGATCCCAAGGTCGCGGGGTCGAATCCGGGCGGCGGCTGCTGCATTTCGACGGAGGCGAAATGTTGAGGCCCGTGTCTGACAGTGCACGTCAAAGAACCCCAGATGGTTGAAATTTCCGAAGTCCTGCCCTACGGTACGTGTCTCCCATAATCACAATCGCGATTCTTGGAAGTAAAACCCCAGAAACCAATCATTTTTTTAAAACTTGGTTCAAATACAGGCTTTACAGAAGCTGAGCAACGTTATAGTTTCGTCTGCTTTAGAGAGGCCTTTTATCTTTTCATGGTACTTCAATCATTATCATCCTGTCTACGCCCACTGCAGGGCAAAGGCCTCTCCCATAGATCTCCAATTATTCCGGTCCTGTGCTAACTGAGACCAATTTATCCCCGCAACTTCCTGATTCATCTGCCCACGTAACTTTCCGCCGCCGCCTGCCACGCTGGCCTATACTCTATAAATCCTCTCTGAGATCCTTAATGACCAACGGTTGTCTTGTCTTCAAATGACATGGCCCGCCCCGTCCATTTCTACTTCTTAATTTCTATTAATATGTCCTTAAGACGTGTTTGTTCTCTAACTCACTCAGCTCTCTTCTTGTCCCTTATGGTTACACCTACCATTTTC
>JABSTT010003497.1:0-27869 GCA_013339685.2 Hyalomma asiaticum | reverse complement strand
GGCTGTCTCAGAGGGTAAGTGGTAATACAAATTTTTTGAAGTTTTGGACCCCGCAAACTTTTTCTGTTGACTGTACCTGCGGTTTCGGGAGCAATAGGTCGACGGTAGGCTTTTGAAGCTTAGATAAATACTACCACCCGCTTCTGCAAATATTCCACAGCTGTCTTTCTTCTCCACAAGCAAAACAACAAAACTTTTTACCAAGAGAGGGAGTTAACAAGGATGTACAGCCTCTGAATATACAGCCACAGGTTGCTTGGAAGTACATTAACGTCTCTGCACTCTTTTAGCGAGCCTTCGCCCTTGGACCAATAGAGGCTACTCATGATCGTTAAAAAGTACTTAAACGACCATGCATAGAACAAACAGGGATAAAATTAACTCGTGAACAGGTTCACAACTTATGGTTTGCAGAGGACGCTGTAATCCTCAGCGACTACGGAAATGAACTAAAAACAATAATTAAAGATCTAACCCCAGAAATATTAAAGTACGGCTGAAGGTAAGTACGCTCGAAGCAAAAAAATAAAAGAACACTCAGCATCCTGTGAAATTTAAAACAAGAACTTAAAATTCACAATTAATCTAGGCATACGGGTATAAGCATACATAACAAGGTCAATCACTAACATGGCACGTGCTATTATTAAGGTTAAATTCACCTATGCATAAGAATGGTACGTAGCCGTAGGGAAAAAATTCCTAAATTATGACGAGCAACTTGCCGTTGTCTCTAAACTGGAAAATGAGCAACCACTCTATTATACCACTAATAACACACGGCGAAAAATCCTTGCGGAAAAAGAAACAATTCCATGAGTTGGCGACCACGTAGCGTGGTGTGTCAATTAGATCAACTCACTCGGAAAGATAGAGCGCAGAGTGGTCTAGGGAAGAAAAGGGGGCAGAAGACAATGCTTCTGCTGTTAATAGAAAGAAATTGCATGGCCTGCTATGAATGCGTTGTGAAATACCAGCATAAACTGGGAGAGCAGCCTTTGTCTTAGGAGCGTTAAAGCGTGAAAGGGGCTCCTCAAAACTTTTTTTTTACATAGAAGACGCTGCCAGTCAGTCTCGGACACTGCTGTGAACATGCTAGACAAGCGTTATGGCGCTACACGCGCCAGAAAATTCGCAATCTGGTTTCACACGCACCTGGAATGCACCCGCTCTTCTTTCAACAAATGACGTCATGTGGGCCACCGACGGAGTCGCTTGAGTTTTTTCGTTGTACTTCAAGCGAGATACGCACATTTCTTTTGTTTATTGAATTGAAAAGGAACATGCAAAGTATAGCAGAAGTTCTTTCCATGATCATGAAGTCATTCAATGCTGCCTCAAGCGAGTTAGTCGATGCGTCGTATATGGCGTCTTGTATTGATATAAGAGCGGGCGCTTTCCAGCTGCGTTGCCCGCCAGAGTAATCTCATTTGGTAGGAAAACCGGCTACTCATCGCAAGGTTGCGGAATTGAATACCGGCTGCAGCGGTTGCGTTTCCACGGAGTCGAAATGTTGATGCCAATGTACTGTGCGATGTCAGTGCACGTTAAAGGGACCCTGAAACGGTTTTGACGATATTGTGCAAACATGGTGATCCGGTAGAGCGGGTCACTAGGACCATTACAGGACAGATTTCAGCGCTGTGCGTAAAGTGTGTAATTTACAATAAGGTTTTGAACACGCGTATCGCAAAAGGTCGCAGCGGCTCGCCAAAAAGCGTTTTCAAACGCCCCCGTCATCGAGCGATCGAATGAGAGGTCGCTGATTGGCCCCGACCCAAGTGACGTGCGCGTAATTTTCAAAACCTAGCTGCGAACAACGTGCTTCTACAACGTACTCCTTCGTTTCAGCCAACGGTATCATCGCGGCATCTGGCGGCGTCACACGAGTCGCCGGCGCTCTATTACAGAGGCTAGCACTGCCAAGGCGCGCGACCTCAGTGAGGATATCGGGGCGCTGTGTCACTACGGGAGGCTCGGCTGAGCGGCTGACGCGGGAGGCGCTGTCGTCGCTAGCGCGCACTCCGCAGCAGATTGAGTTGAGGAGGAACAGCAGTGGTAAGGAGGAAGGCGACAGAAATAAGCCCATAGCTGCCTTAGCGCATTGTGCTTCGCTTTATTTATGGTGTGAATGATTTCGCAATTGTGTTGCCTAATCAGTGACGCAATGTCAAAAAAACGTTTCAGGGACCCTTTAAAGTACCCCAGGTGGTCGAATTTTCTGGAGCCATCCAATACACCGTCTATTAAAATAATAGATGGTTTACGGACGTAAAATCCAGAAATCAATGAAATCACATCGAACCGCCTTTCACAGCAAATTGCATGTTCCCTGGCGTGTGCGGTGCATTTGTAATTCGCTCTCAAGTTCACAGAAACCTTTGCGACCGATAGGTACCGCATTCTGACTGTTGAAAAATTGTTGCCGGGCGCCTTTAAAGGAGGCTTACTGGAAGTACTGCGCCACGAAAGGGTGGCATAATCTGCGCGCACTTACATGATTGAAATATTTTGTGCGTTGTAAACCGAAACGAATATTACATGGCCTTGACAGTGCGCCACTGTGTTAGCGAATTGAGGCGTAGATGTTTCGTAATGGGCGGGCTGCGTTTATGCGATTACGTGCTACTCGGATGACACGGTGTGACATTTGTGCAATACCACCCAACTGCACCGCGCAAAGCAGTGCAGCTGCAAATGTCACTCATTCCGTGGTAGGTTTATTGAATGCACAAAGGCATGCCTCACTCTCGGTCACAAAGGACTGTCTTTGGTGTATGTGGTGTATGCTGTCTGTCAACTTCGTACTTTTTCACATTCATTGATAATTGATTTGTGGGGTTTAACGTCCCAAAACCAGTTCTGATTATGAGAGACGCCGTAGTGGAGGGCTCCGGAAATTTCGACCACCTGGGGTTCTTTAACGTGCACTGACATCGCACAGCACACGGGCCTCAACATTTCGCCTCCATCGAAATGCAGCCGCCGCGGCCGGGATTCGATCCCGCGACCTTCGGATCTGCAGCCGAGTGCCATAACCACTAGACCACCGTGGCGGGGCACATTCATTGATAATTTACACCGTGCGTTTAGTACTCTTTCATCATGACAATCCACCTCGGTTCTTACCTGGCGATCTTGATCTTAAACGAGATTGACTTTCAGTGGGTGCCCAGTCACTGCGGAATCAGCGGCAACGAGTCCGCAGATGGCGCAGCTCGCACTTCACATCAAGAAGCGAACATTATATCAATTCCACTCTCAAGGACAGATGCTGCAATGCAGCTTCGACACCTGGCACGCCGTCTCTCACTGGTTGAGTGGAACTCACCAAACATCAGACGAACGCGACTGTACCAGCTAAACCCTTCCCTGCATCTCCGCCCTCCATCAGGACTTCCTCGACATGAGGCCTCGCTTCTTTGTCGACTTTGGCTGGGAGTTGCCTTCACAAAGGCATACTCCGCATTAATTGGAGCGATCGACAGTGCAACCTGCGAGATGTGCGACACCGACGAGACCCTGGACCATCTGCTGTGCCACTGTCCGCGATTCGTCGAGGAAAGGAAAATCCTTGCTGAGACGCTACACCACCTTGACGATCGGCCACTATCCTTACAGATGCTACTCGAATACCGCCCTCATCGCTCGTCGGCCCACAAGGCACTAAAAGCACTTTTACGCTTTTTCAAGACGACTGGTTTGCGTGAACGCCTTTGACAGTTGGACTTGTCCGACAACTTCTTTTTCATTATTCCCCTTCCTTCTCTCTCTCCCATCTTTCTATTCCCCTTCCCACTCCCCCAGTGTAGGGTAGCAAACCGGACGCCCTTCTGGTTAACCTCCCTGCCTTTCTGTTTTCCCCTTCCTTCCTTCCTTCCTTCCTTGATCTTCCTAATTTGTTTTAGAACACATCCGGCAAGCATTAATCAACTTTTTACTTAGGCGAAAGCTTTCTGTGTACTTTGCCTCCCTTTCCGGACTTGCAACCCAGACGACTTATGCGGCAGCCATGACATTAAGCACTTTTCATTTAATCATAAACAATCGTCTCGGTCTAGCTTGCTATATTACATTCTTGCCCATTATCTGCAAGTACGACGCTACGTTCTTGGCCAACCGACACAAAACGCTGAGGCGCCACTCAGTCCCATGATCCAACCATAACTTTCTCGAGCAAAGTAGCAAGTTGGGCGAGTTGGTATACTGTCATGGTGAAACAGCGCGCACAAACAAGGACGGAAGACAAGGAATGGACGACACGAGCGGTCAACAGGGGGACGCTAACAGAATTGCTTCCTTGGCCTCCACAGGAGAGCGCAGTCAGACATGACACTTGTGGCAGCTACGTAGTTGCCACGTTCTCCTGCGCTGGCGTAGTGCCACACCAAAAGCCAGGCCAAGTGAAGCGTGCAATGGGTGGCACTTTTAACCTGCCCAGTTCTCACAAAAATCTGCGCTCACTTTTGCCATAATCAGCTGCGTGTCTTAGCAGTACTTCAGGGATCCGGAAACGGTTGTGATGATTTTGTACAAACATATTGTCACGTGGTTGTGACACACGCAGCACTTGAGACGAAGCACGCAGGACTCAAGGTGATGTGTCACGTGTCATTATGGAGCGGGCAGCGCAAGTCCATCTTAAGCACTAAGTGGGCTGCTTACTCATATCTAACGTTACGGATCAAACAACATAAACGAATATCCAACCGAACCTGCTTGCTGCTGGGCAAGTTGTTTCGTAATTGATACCAAGTTTTAGCGCGAACGCACGCGCCCACAAATCTACAGTATAAGGGAGAACACGAGGCGCCCTGTCAGCATAATCCATTCCTGTTCTAGATTTGACTTCCTGGAGGTAAAGCCATAAGGATTTCACCTTTGCTTGGCTTAGGCAGTAGCTGAGGACTCCTTGATGTAGTTCGGCACGATCTTGTTGTGGTACTATAAGGGAACTTGTGTTTATAAATAAAGTGCCAAAGTGCTTAATCTTTATAACGCACGGGACTTAGTTTCTCTGCTTCGTGCTTGCAGTAATAACCTACAGCAGCTGACGGGAAACTTAATTCAATATAATTACGTTTTAATTGTTCTTGGCGCTCCGTACGGGAACTGGAGGATTTCACGTCTCCTCCTTGCCCTCTTTTGATAATAGCTTTTTTGAAGCTTGAAGGTTATTCAAATTCGAGCATGCACAGAAATAGAGAGGTTTGGTGCAGAAAAGGGTCCCATTGTGTAGTAACTGTAGGGGGTCCTTACTATAATGGTAGGAAAAAAAGCATTACTTAACAGCACACAGCAAATATATAGAGTACAAAGTAAGAAATAAAAAAGAAAGGAAAAAAGGAACAGCGTATAACCCATTTAGGCAAGCAGTTATATAACGGAAAGCATAAAACAGGAAAGATGAGGAAATGTAACAGAATACAAAGCAAGCACCCATCAAATCCAATCAAAAAGACAGAATTAAGTTTGTAATTGAAGAACATTCAATAAAGGGTATTATTGATTAAATAGGAATGCGCGAACCCGATTTTTGAATGATGATACAGAAAAAGCACACTTAATGTCGTTAGGCAAAGAATTACAAAGTTTGATTAAAACAAAAGCTAGTCTTTGAGAACCATAGTTCGGATCTTGGGAACTAAAAAGTTATTTGAGGAAAAGCGCGTAATGTTTGAATTAGTAAGGCTTGGAATGAGAACAAATTTCAGAAGTTTATGGTCTTTAACTACTCGATAGGCAAATGTGTACACATTAAATCTGTTTAGGTTGTCAATATTTAGTATGTTCAGTTCACGGTACAGATCAGGAGCATGAGAACGTCGGCTGCGCCAGGTGATAATGCAAATGGATTGATTTTGTACATGTTGGAGAGAAGAAAGACGGCAATGATATGTTTGACCTCATGAAGCAATGCAATAGTTAAGATGACTATGTATGAATGCATGGTATAAGATGATCAAAGTAGTCAAATCATCACCTAGCTTTTAGTAGTACCCTAACACCGTATGATCTTTTCCGTTGCGGTTCATCAATGTGTAAGTTGAATTTTAACCGGGAATCGAGCTTAATTCCAAGGAAAGAACAATAATCTAATAGGGGGATGGGATACGAGTTGATGAAAATCGGTGAAACTTGGGCGTTATTTATTGACCTGGAATTGAAAATTAAGAACTGAGTTCTGGAGGGATTTATCAAAAGGCTATTTTTATCACACCATGCACTAACCTTAAGAAGTTCAACGTTAAGGGTTGTTATAATGTTGCTTATTGAATTGTTTGGACGTAAAAGAGTCGTGTCGTCGGCATATAAACTGCATTTATTTTGATGTGGTTAGACACTGCGGACGATCATTAATGTAGAGTAGAAATAAAAGCGGGCGCAGAATTGAGCCTTGCGGGACACCTACGTTAATTATTTCTTTAGCGGAATAGATGCCGGCGAAGGACAATAATTCTTGTCGAAAGATGTGGTTGACTTTTATGAAAGAAGTGGTTGACAATATGCACTTTTAATGTTTGCAAGGGTTAGCGCACCCGCATCCTGCACTATCAGTGTCATTATTTTTTCATTGAAATGCGTGTCGTGATAAATTATATATATACTCAACATCTGTCCATTGAAAGCTACCGCCAGTTGGTCTCTCTTACGCACGACTTTCAAAAAGTTCATCGATCCCTCCTTCGGTGTTTGTTCTAAGCTCTTCGTAAACAAAGTTACCATAACGTAATCAAATGCCACCGCCGATTCCGCCTTTTTCTTTTGGCCTTCGCACCTAGATGAACAAGGCGGAACTCACTGCACACACACATCCCGAGTCAACGATCGTACAAAGACGACGCTTCTTTCTGGAACCAGGCGTGTTTTGACGCCTCGTGCGGTTAGCGTGAGATGTGATACGGAAGAAAGAACGCAAGGAAGTCATGTTTTGCTTTCCGCAAACACGTACCCTTGCTGCAGCGAGAGCTTCGCGATGCGTCTTCTTTCTCACCTTTCACAGGACAGCTGCGGACGAGGTTAATGCCCCGAGGAGCGGAAACCAGAAATACTCATTCAGCGGGCCGCGACTCATTTTCGTGGAAGTGTCGCGAATCAGCGACGCTTAGTTATTCTGACACGCATGAACCACAACACACATTTTGTGTCTTATGTACCACTGGAAGCATACGAATAGCATGTATCCCATGAGGAGTTCGGCCCCGATGGGGCCCGATCGCGCAAAACAGGAGTGAAGAGTACATAACACAATACGCACGGCTGTCAGCTAGCGCGGTTAACTCGAACGCCGGGCCGCCAAAAGGCTCCGCACTTAAGGGACACTAAAGACAAATATTAAATCGACGAGCATCGTTGTGATGTCATTCAAGAAACGCTGAGTGCTTCGTTGCCCGACCACGGTGGCCTCGTGGCTATGGCACTCGGCTGATAGTCCGAAGATCGCTGGGTCGAACCCAGCCGCGGCGGCAGCGTTTCGATGGAGAAAAAGGGTGAAGCCCATGTACTATGTGGTGTTGAAGAACGTTGAAGAACCACAGGTGGTCGAAATTTCTGTAGCCTTCCACTGCGGCTTCTCTCCCAATGAGATCGAGGTTTTGGGTCGTTAAACCCCACAAATCAATCAATCAATCATGCATGCTCCTTTTGTACCAAGAATATGACTAGTTTGAGCGAAAATTGAATTTAAGTGCAGCACGCCATAACGGATGTTAAAACCTCCTGCATAACCAGATACCTGTACATATATTAACCGTTTTTTTTTCATTATTGGCCAGTCCAGCCGGCTGCGCAAACGGCAGGAGCAGGCAGGAGAAAAGGAGGGCTTAGCTATTTTTCGGATACCTTAGCTATTTCAGGTGTCAATTACTTGGCACGAGAAACAATGAAGGCTTGAAGGTTGCCAGCATTAAGCACGAAATGCTTTTAGCTCCCTCCTCGGTGACGTTAAGTGACCTTGGCCCTAAACCTAGAGCCGTTATCCGTGTACCTACACCACACCATTCGGGCGACATTGGAATGCTGAAAGCATGTGGCTGCGACTCCTCTGTACGACTCCTCTTACATGATCTACTCTGAACAGGCCCACGAACTCGGAGAAATGTTGTTTCCGAGTTCTTTGTATTGCTTCTTACCAGTATCGGAGAATTAGTAACTCTCAGTACTCGGAAGCTCTAACTGTCATTTGCAATGCCATCGTGAGCATGAGGTTACCCTACACTTGACACCTTTCAAGATTAGCGTCTGGAGCAAGCTCGAGTCTCGAAGCATGGTCCCGGGATCAGTACGCGCCACGATACGCACGGTCGCCTCGAATGGTAACACTGCCAGGCGAAAGACAATATCCTGTTTCGCCGGGACGCTTCCAGCTGAAATTTCAGCCCGCACAGCGCTACTTCACTGCCGATCGAGAACAAAGGGGCGGCTGCGATGCCCGGCTGCAGCACGCCTGAGTGCCGCTCCCGCTTTAAGAGGTAGTGGCCATTTCATGCTTATATATCGACTCTAGACTACGGCCATTTTTGAATAATAATTCTAGTGGTATACGTCCCAAAAGCACGATGTCATTATGAGCGATGCCGTGGAGGACAACACTGGAAATTTCAACCACCCGGTGTTCTATAGCGTTCACTGACGCAACGCAGTAGACGGGCCTGTAACATTCCCCCTCAATCGAAGTGCGGCCGCTACGGACGGGTTTCGTTCCCGCTAAAAGTGGCAGTTTATAACACCTGTTCGAGCGTGGTGAGTACCTTTCTGCGTCGTTACTTTTTTTTGGCAGTTCACAGTTCTATAATTATAATTCGTTATTCAAGATGGCATCTGTTACAGAATGATATCACGGAGAAAGGTATTTCGAAAGTGGGAGATGGCACAGCGATACTTGATGCGCCAGTTTACTGCAAAAGGACATGGCAAAGCAATCAAATTCAATTCAGTGATATGTTTAAACATGGGTATCGAAAGCTTAGTGGAGCGATGGAACTGGGACAGCTGTAAAAGAAAACCCAAAGCAAAGTACAATTACCAAGGCTCTCATAGCCAACCATATTGTCTCGTACTATATGGAAGACAAATTGACAGGAAATATTGTTTAAGTTTAAACTGAAAAGAACATATATAGGGACCCAGAGCTCCAATGCACATCAAGTGCGTGTCAGGCTTATCCAGGAGTGCATTAGCAATGCTGAGGAAAAGTTGTATAAGTCGCAAATTTGCTGTTCTGAAAATTAGAACGGAACCTATCGTTTATGAAATTGTTAGTGGGAATCCTATCAGACATTCGTGAGCTAAGTTTAGTTTAAGCAGGAACAACATGCCATGAAGTCATTTTTGCTTTACTTTACAATACAGGGTTAGAAACTTCTACATTAAATAGATCAAACATTCATTTTTGTGGATCTTGTGTAATTAAGTTCTCGTAATCGTTTCTAGATCAAAATATTTTAATTGAGAATGTTAGTGGCTCATTAAATAGCCTTTAGAATAATGCTTGATGCGAGAGGCTCGCGACTCGGGAATGTTCGAGGCTCATAACACAAGCAGTACAAAATGTTATTGAGCAAACTTGGAACAGTCTGGTTTAGACTGTCACGTTTAGCGACACGAACATACATATACCATCGCGATACCCTTCCATTAATAATGTTACTTTCAAATGAAATGTTCCTGCGCTTGCAGTTGGTTATGATAGCTCCGACATGTTTGTCTGCAGATAGACAGGCCACGCGACTCTGCTAAGGTGCGAAATTTCACTGATACGGAAAAATAAATGTCATGCTCCTTGTAAGGTCTTAGAAGCAATACGATCGTAATTATTACCATGTTAATTTGTATGAAGAATGCCCAGATCGCTGAGTGTCATAAAAATGCCGAGAGGCGCCCTTAGTTCGGACCACGGGATCACGCAATCTCCTACGCTATGCAAATACTCGTGCGCTTGCTCAAGGCGGGCCACCTTGGTTGCTAAAGCTCCGTCAAGCGACACCGAACATCCATTCCAGACATTTCTTATAAGGGACCATGAAGGGTTCAGCATTGACTGTCGGCTCTCCTTTGGCATGACGTAACGTCCGGCGACGCGCATCGGTGGAGCGTAGCACACTCGATGACGTAACGCTCAGCCTGCATCGGCTGCCGCGTTCCATCCGCTTTTACCACCGCCGCCTCTCACGCATATATACACAAAAGCAAATGGGAGAGACGGCGGCAGTGTTAATTCGAAAGCGAGAAAGCTTGGCCACTAGTTATTCAATCGTTTAGTTGATTAATTACTCATTGGTTCATGAATACTGTGGCCTAGTTTTGAGCTATGGCAGCAGTGCGCATACAGGTGTGCACAGAATTATAAGAAAGGGGAGTGAAACTACGAAATAAACTTAATTATGTGCTAAAGATCAATGAAAAATAAACAAACAAACAAAAGCAAACAAGGCAGCTCAAAAGTCGATGCAACTGGCCCATAGAGGAAGGTGTGTCATAGACGCGTGTCATGGATTCTGACTTCAAAACGTACGTTAAAGGATCATTTATGATGATTTCCTCTTTAATTTAACGTACGCACGTTAGATTTATAATGCTGGTGAATTATTCAAAGTTTTTCTGTCGGACATGATAGTTTAAAGATGGTTAGGAGAAGCTTCTGATATAAGTCTGCCAAGCGAGAGAACGCAAGACCAACAAATAGTAATAATTCTCGTAAAGTGGAAGGAATATATATATATATATATATATATATATATATATATATATATATATATATATATGTATGTATATATATATATATATATATATATATATATATATATATATATATATATATATATATATATATATATAGAGAGAGAGAGAGAGAGAGAGAGAGAGACAAGACAACTAATTTTCTACGATGCGACATGGTAGTTGAATATTTCTATGAACATGAAGAAATATCGATGCAAGATATTTCATTCGATTTGTGTACGCGACACAGCCTTTATTTTTCTTTTTGAAGAGAAGTAAATGTTGGTTTCATTTTCCATGCAGATGTGAATCATTCGAACAAAATACCTTTACCAATCTTGCCGTCGACCTCACCTTTTGTAATCTGGTGCACTTAGCTAATAAAAAGAACACTGGCAAATGTTTTACGCTGTAAGGTCGAAAAATTATAGAAGGAAAATAATCTCTACAATCAATGCTTGCAATCCAAAGGCATATGAGCCGTTCCGTACAGTAGAGGAAGCAATAATATCCAGTTTCACATTAATGAAACGCTTCGTACGGTTATTCCAGTTATTTCATATGTTAAATCCCTCCGAATTCAGATATAAATATGAGAAATATGCGGCAAATATATGCAAGCAACATGCACTCCGTACGGAAATATACGGAATTATTCGGAATATGGATCGGAATGTTGCAGTAAAGATACCTGATCATATAGAGACATTACGTGTGCAGAAATGAATACGCTGCACATTTGAAATTTCGTTGCACAGTGCAGCAAAAGAATGCTAAGAGGTTTATTGGCAGAGACGCAGAGACAGGAGCAGCGGTTGGAAAAGTTCGGTCACTTGAACGACAGTGCTAGGAGCCCTGGACTACAACATTTGCAATGCATCATCCTCAATGCCCTTCATTATGTGCTTGATTTCTTTTGCCTCCGACATGGACGCGTTGACCGGTCCGCAAAGGTTGATACAATATAGCTTGTGAAGTTTTCTCCCGTTTGTTGGCATCGAGTGCGCAGCCGCTGTTCGGCACGGAGTTTGCGTACTTCTGGCCGATCAAAAACTTGCGTGAAATTCCTCTTGAATTCGGACCACGTAGTGAGTTCGGCTTCATGTTTTAGGAACCAGAGCTTCGCAACCTCGGAAAGATAACACGAAACGGGGCCCAACTTGATATCGTTGGCCCATTTATTATGAGCACTTACTTGCTCATATGTTGAGATGCAGTCTTCAACGTCATTGTCATCCGTGCCGGAAACAATAGGGGGAATCTCGCTGGTGCAAGGTACCGCCCCATACCACAGGGGGGGGGGGGGGGGGGGGAGGGGGTCGTCGTTGGAGGGGTGCCGCTTGTGTCTTCGGTCATGGTGGGACGTAGAGTGCGAATCCGAAGTTCCAGGTTTGGGCGGATGAAACACGGCAGCCTCCACCACTTGCTAAGAGGTTTATTGTCTGAGACGCAGAGACGGGAGCAGCGGTCGGAAGAAGCGGTCGGCCCAGAGCAAGTCATGAGCTCATGCCGATGGCCATGCTGTTGTTGCACAGGCCACTCTTCTCTCTACAAAAAGAAAGAAAAACAACGACACCCTGTAAACACACCTAACCCCACATGGCTCCAACTTCCAACCATCGTCTTATTTCTGGGTTCCAGCCATAGTTGCGCCACTGGGAATCAAATGACACGGCTGTATTTCGTAGACAATAATTGACTATTAGAAAGGTGACCACAACCGCTGTTTGCTATCCGAAAGGTCATACGCAACCTTCACCGCATGAGGCATGGTGAGTTTTATGTCAAGGTGCCAGGTCCCACGGCGGCTACTACGCTGCACTACTTATCAAGGTTCCGCGCTCAATTCCTATTCACGAAGGCGAGATTTAGGCCACTGCACACCATTACCCTGGAGCAAATGACGCACATAATATAACATGTTGAAGGGCTAGTTGGCGCATGAATAGCACATATATTATGACGGACGTTTGAGAAGGCACTTGCCGTCCTGACGAACACAAGCTCACTCGTCGAAACGTTGACTCCAGCGCCATTCGTCGTTCTCCATCATTTTTGAAGATCTCTTCGTCGAAAGCGGACGCGTGTGGTTCAGGGGGAAGTTCTCTCAATCGAGCGATCTACAGCTCTCGCTCCATTTGCATTTGGGAGTTAAGACCCGTTGCGTGTACTAGCGACTAACGGTATTCACCGTCGGTACCCTGGCAACCACAACCTAATACCTTGAGAAATGTGACATACGCGACTTCTCATTTTTCTGCAATAGAAAAATAGGGCAATATACTGCAGAAAAAATAAAACAGTCGCACACCTAATTTTTCCTCGATAACGCGCGCGCAAGGAGGGTTCACGGACGCTGTCTAGGAAATAAATGGATAAATAACTAGCTTCCTTTCCTTCTATCGCTGCAGTTTTAAACGAGGCTCCATCATCTTCAATTCAGGTCAAGCGGCGTTTCTAACCACTGATTTCTAATGCCACGCCCTTACTTTACTCTGTATAAGTATGAAAGAAGCTGTGCCCTTGCAATCATCTTCGCATTTACATTGCGCGTGTGTTCGTTGACTGAACTGTATTTATGATTATTTATCCATTCCTCTAATGACTCTGCTTGGGTCAACAGTATTAATAAACAATCAAACGGGAAAAAAATTAAGAGACAGACGTCACATCGCTGGGGCCACGTCTGGCCGAACATCTAGGGTGTTGCACCAGCTGCGTGAGAAGTGACTCACACGGCGTCTCCATCAAGGCCACGACCCTCGATGTATCAATGTAACATTTGCAGGCTGTTTTGATGAGGGAGGGGGATTGCTGTGGTGGTGGAACAACTTTAGCGAGGTGGCTGCATGGTGCCGTTTAATGGAAGCTTGGGCCTCAGGAGGGCCCCATCCGTACAGCGACCATATTTTCCCAGATCTCTGGGCCCATGGCGCCAATGTCGTGTCGCCAAAACCAAACCAAACCAATGAATCAACGAATCAAACAGCTCAATTTTTGCCTCAATCGAATGCAGAAAAAGGGGCAGCCAATATAAGGTGCGGACGAACCCGCTGGTCCAATTGCAAAGATTCAGTCCAAAATGGCTAACCTCAATGTCTTTTACTCATTTACCTCTCTATCTCTCTTTCTCGTTCAAGGCAGTACAGACACAGTTACGTGTTTCATATAAATTTTAAAAAATGATTTCGTTGATTTCCGTGGTTTTACATCCCCAAACCAAGATATGATTATGCGAGGTGTCGTTGTGGAGGACTCCGGAAATTCCACCACCTGCGGTTCTTTAACGTGCACTGACATCGCAGAGTACACAGCAAACAACGTTTAGCCTCCATCTAAGTGCAGCTACGCCCGCCGGGATTCTATACCGCGACCTTCGGATCTGCAGCCGAGTGCCACAATCCTTAGGGCATGGTGACGGACCCAAATAAAAAAAAAAGAGGTAAAAAGGATACATCATTTCGAACAGAGCAACAAGGTGAAGAATGACATCGCAGCCGATGAGATCCTAGCCAATGGGAAGTGCTGATTGGATCCTAGCCTTACTTGAAGACGTGTTGTTAAGGCTAAGTTTACACGACGGATCGACCACGTCGTCCAGTTCTGGCGGCACAGAGGCCACACCAACGCGCGGAATAACCCCTCTACTTAGGACATCTCATGTCACGACGTCCGCGGCGGCAGGAGTCACTAGTCTGCGTCGTGCATTGGAGTCTATCGATATCCAGAGGCGAAAAAAAGAGCTATGTATTCGGACTCAAAACCGGTGTAACGGTGCATACACGGTCAGTGCTCGGAAGCGGATGCCATAAGCAAATGACGTGCGATATCATCAAGCTTTGCCACAATCTCGGACAAAATGGCCGCGAGATCGACTTTCAAGGGATGCCTAGTCACTGCGAAATGAGCGGTAATGATTCGGCAGGTAACGCGGCTCGCACCCATAGGATAAAGAAGCGTACATCGTTTCAATTCCGCTGTCCAGGACGCATGCTCCGAGGGAGCTACGACACCTGGCGTGCAGTCTCTCAGTGACTGAGGAAAGTGGAACTCGCCAAACGCAAGACGTACAAGGCTTTATCGCCAGGGTCTTTCCCTGATTAACCCTCTATCAATACTTTCTCGACGTTATGCCTCATTTGTTCGTCGCCTTTAGCTAGGAATCGCCTGCACGGAGGCTTACTCCGTAGTGACTGGAGCGACGCCAAAGGTCTGCGACGCCGACAAAGCTCTCTACCATTTGTCCTTTGATTTTTTTATTTATTTATTTAACAATACTGTAGGTCTTCTGCAGACCCATACAGGAAGCGGGCATACATCATCACAGGTAACCAATTAGATACAAAGTTCAGGAAATACAATATTTTGAGGGACGATACGCACAACAGCAAAACACTTGAAAAACTACGCATGAGAAACAATACATATGTACAAAAGATTGCAATGCACCACTGCAAAACACGTTTTTCGTTATCGCAACAACAAGAACAGCAAAATGTAACTATACTGGCTCTGTTAACTGCTCGACAAAAGAACAAAATTCATCAATATTTGTAATATTAACAGCTTCACCTGGTAGCGCGTTCCAAGCGGTGACCGCGCGAGGGAAAAAGGAATATTTAAACACATTGCTATGGGCACTGAAGGGACGTATACATTTATCATGGTTCGTCCTAGTAGAACGGCGGCCAGGCGGATGAATATAGTCGTCTTTACAGATTTTAAGGTGACCGTGAAAAAGGAGATAAAAAAACTTCGTGGAAGCAACATGACGCCGGCTAGACAGAGTTGCTAGGTGCGCTTGATGACGCATGTCCGTTGCACTGTCGCGCCAGGAGTATTTTGAGTATATAAACCTCAGGGCCCTGTTCTGCAATTTTTCAAGTTTTTCGCGAAGATAGTTTTGATGAGGGTCCCACACTATACATCCGTATTCTAGAATGGGCCTGACCAGGGTTTTGTAGGCGGTTAGTTTAACTGCTAAAGGTGCTTTGCTCAATTTTCTACGCAGAAATCCAAGTTGTTTAAATGCCTTGGTACATGTATTGGTAATGTGCTGTTCTCATTTTAAATCTTGCGAGAATGTGACGCCCAGATATTTCACTTTGTCAACTTTGCTAATATTGGAGCCATTAAGATTGTACACAAATGACAAAGGACGTTTTTTCTTGGTTAGACTTATGAACGCGGTTTTAGACACATTTATTTCCATTCCCCACATCTCACACCATTGGGAAATGTTTTGTAAAGTAGAATTGAGTTTTAATTGGTCATCGGTACCGCGTATTGTAGTGTAAATGACGCAGTCATCTGCGGAAAGTCGCAATGTTACACCTGGTTCCGCACAAGAAGAGATGTCATTAACGTAAACAAGAAATAATGTTGGCCCCAAAACAGACCCTTGGGGTACACCGGAAAAAACACCGAGGCAGTCAGAGTCTACGTTGTTTAAAGTTACATACTGGGAGCGATTAGTTAAATAGGCCGAAATCCACGCAATTACTTTGCTATTAATCCCAAGAGATTCAAGCTTGGCTATTAATTTGGAATGAGGCACACGGTCGAAGGCTTTCGCAAAGTCTATGAATATTGCATCAGCCTGAAGTTTGGAGTCAATTATGCCAGCAAAGTCATGCGCTATTTCTGCAAGTTGCGTTACCGTGGAAAGACCCTTACGGAATCCGTGTTGCTTCGGGTACAGCATATTGTTAGATTCTAAGTAATTTACAATGGCTTTGTTGAGGATGTGCTCCATTAATTTACAACAGTAGGTCGTCAGCGATATGGGCCGATACGTGTCCACCATAAATCTGTTACCACTTTTATGGATCGGAATTATTCTTGCGCGTAGCCAGTCTCTCGGAAGTGCGCCAGTTTTCAGTGAAAGCATAAATATTTTAAACAAAAAAGGAGCAAGCTGTTCTGCATAGCGCCTAAGAAACGCATTTGGGATTTTATCTGGCCCCGGTGATTTCTTAACATCAAGTTGCAAAAGCAGGTTCAAGATACCTTATTCGGTTATCTCGATTTCCGGCATGGCCGAGTCACGTTCAACAATCGGGCCTTGGACTGGGCATGCTTGGGTGAATACCGATTGAAAAAAGGAATTGAACGAGTTGACTATTGCGTGCGTATTTTCAGTAACGATGCCGTTGATTTCCATCTTTCGGATTGGGCTGTCCGGCTTAGCAAAGTAACGCCAAAATTTCCTCGGTTGTGTTGTCATAAAGTTGGTTAGGGTGTGTGAAAAAAAATAGGTCTTCGCTTCGCGCAACAGGCTTTTAAACTCTTGGTAGCACTGACTTATTACAGCTGGATCGCTGTAACGCTTCCGCATTCTTTTCAGCTTCCGTTTAATATGAATTATTTCTCGCGTTATCCAAGGGGTCCTTCGTTTTGTCCTCTTACGTTTCGTAGGAATGTAGGTTTCCTCACAGTGAAAAATTGCTGCCTTGAATTTTAACCACAAGTTGTCAACATCATCGGAAGGTTCAGCGTCAAAATCGTCTAACTGCATTTCTAGGTAATCAATAATACTTTCATCGGCGGCTCTGGAGTAATCTTTAATAAATATATGTGAGTTTTCATTGTCACTTTTTGCCTGAAACGAAAGCACTTCCTCACGCGCTACGACAACTGGAAGATCGGCCGCTTTCCGTGCGGGCGCTGCTGAAAACCGTCCTCAATTATCGCCGGCCCACAAGGCGCTGGAAGCCCTTCTTTATTTCTTGAGAGGGACGACGGCTCTGGGCGAATGCCTGACTGGTCCCGCAATCCTAAACGTTTCGTTCTTTCTTTCTATTGCATCATTATATTTTTCTTTTCCTCTCCCCCTAGTGTAGGGTAGCCGGTCAACGTCCCTGCCTTTCTGTTTCCCTTTCTCCTCTCGCTCCTATCCAAGGCTAGCATGACACTTACTGCCCTACAGCCATATAAGAGAGAAAGATTGTGTTTTCGTGAATTTTAAATGTTTTGAGACGTAATCGCATCCTTAAGTTTTCAAAACAGCATTGAAATGGCACTTGACAGCCCTTTGTAATTAAGTATAAATTTTAAAGGTTACCACGCAAGATATAAAAAAGAAAAATGCCAAACCGCGAAAGGAAAGTATAAAACTGACTAATATTTACGAATCCATACTCCGCAAAAGTGCAGATCAAATGCCAACTGCCGAACGTATATCAAACTGCAAGATAATGGCGAACACATCAGCGCAAAATCATCGATGACGCTTTAGATCCATATGAGAATTTTTGAAGAGGGGCAAAGATAGACCTCTTCATTTGGCTCCTTTGAAGCAAAGGTCTCTGATCTCCTTTAAAGAAAGACTCGAACATCGTCAATACTTAAAATAATACCAATTCTCAGAGCATGCACTTTTTATTCGAACGCTTATAGAGTGCATAAATTTGTTCCTCATAAAATATGCAACTCACACGCTTAAATTTTGAAGTCAGTCAATGGTGCAGAAAAAGAACCCAATAAAACTCCTTTGTCTGCGCAGAAGCACTGTTTTAGTGTAAGCTAGATTTTGCTACGTTCTCTGCCAATCCTTGAATCTTTTCTTTCAGTCTTACTTTATCCTCCTACTCTCTACACCGCCCCTCCCCCCCCCTCCCGCCCCCACCCCCCGCAGGACACCAATTTACAGAGGTGACCGTGTGGAGTAAAGGCAGCGCCCACAAACAGAGCGCAAGAAAAATGAACAGAAAATTGCCATCGCAAGAGAAATGCTTCCACGTGTGATATATAATACACACTGCGTAAAAAAATTTCGTTTTCAAGCAACGCGGGTGAACCTTCGTTGGTTTTGAAACTTTTCCGAGTGGTAGACAGTCTCTATAAAACCTCTTAAAAAAAGGGTTTGGAACAAATACTCCTCTATAAGTGTGGTAGCAGTTTAAACATTAACACGTGGTGATCTGCATAGCTATGCTACAAGTACATGTTGCTACACCTTTAAGTCTATTACATTCATTTTATTTTTATTGATTCATCGCAACACGGGTGATCGGAGGCGAAGGGAAAAACCACTTAATCATGGCTCGAGGGAGTCCTTCGCCTCCGTACAGACAAAGAAAACAGCTGAGTACAAGCATTTTTTTTACCACAGCTAACACATACACTTTGCAATGAATCATTTGAAGCAATGTATGAGATTTGAACAAACCACCAAGATATACATCCATTGTCTGTTATCCTATGAAGAACGTCCTGCACTTGCATACATCATCTTCACGTCAGCGTGATGCACCAACACAACACTTCACCACTGCTATGGTATTGCATTAGTGACATTTCAAGTGTACAATTACATAAAGACAAAGCATTTTAGACAGAGAGCTTAACCTAGGAAGAAACCATAAAGTCAGGCAAATTTACATCGCCAATATCAACTTCTTTATTGTTGAAATCATATAGTAAACGCGGAAGTTTGCTACAAGCCATTTGGCGACGGTAAGTTCGACAGTGCGGTATATTCTGTGTCTCGGTTGCTCGTGAATTATGTGATGCTTCTTTCGGATGGGAATTCACTATTCCCATGAAAAGACAATCATGGTGCTCGCAATGTAGGCGATATTTACGGAGCAATCTGTGCGTGTATATTTCTTGTGTTTTAATTATTTTGAAGATTCTAGAGGCTTCTTCAGAAGGGTTCACAGTTGGCACATTTGCAGTTATTCTCAAAAATATTTTTTGCATAAGTAATAGTCGCAAGAGGTATGATTCTGTGTCCGCCAATGGCAGTAGTTCAGATACGAAGTGAAAGAGGCATTGTACATCAACATTTTCACTGATTTCGGGATTAGACAGCGACTTCGACTCACGATACCCGTTATCGCACCTAACTTCATTCATAATGCATTTACGTGCTTATCCCGCTGTAGTGATTTTGCGAAATGCACACCAAGTACCTTGTGGTCTAGTGGCTATGGTACTCGGCTTCTGATCCGAGGTTCGCGGGATCGAATCCCGGCTGCGGCGGCTGCATTTCGATGGAGGCGAAATGTTGAGGCCCGTGTGCTGTGCGATGTCAGTGCACGTTAAAGAACCCCAGGTGGTCGAAATTTCCGGAGCCCTCCACTACGGCGTCTCTCATAATCAGAGCTGGTTTTGGGACGTTAAACCCCACATAACAACAACACCAAGTACCTTAATAGAATCAACCAGCTCTATCTTTGAGCCGCGATAAACAAGCTTGTTTCTTGCAGAAACCTACCTACCAATGGAATGAAAAACTACGGCCTTCGTCCTTTTTGTATTTATCTTTAACTCCTTTTTAGCTGCCCCCGTGCTTAATGCCTCTAACACGACATTATCTTTGCGAAAGAGACAGTCATCCGATGGAGACTAAATAAATATGCTGGTGTCCTCTGCAAAGATTACAAATTTGACATCCGACGAAATGTAGACTATGTCATTATGCACACATTAAAAATCAGAGGTTCGGGAATGCTGCCCTGAGGCACTCCTGAGATTATTTTCTGTCTGATACTGTCTCGTTCATGGAGACAAACTGACGTCTTTCCGAGAGGTAGCTTTTTAGTAGCGTTAAGGGAGGACCACGATCTGCTTTTACTGTTGAAACACGTGCCTGCAGTACATGTACGTCTGTCTATAATCAAATTTCATCGTGAACGTCAGTTTGTGAAATTACTATTATGAACGCAGTAGTCAAAGGAACGAAGCTTCAAGACACATTTACACCCAATGATCCAGTTGTAGGGCGTAACAAAAGCCACGCATGTTTTTAATTTTGCGTTGAGGGGACCATCACAGATGTTAGGTACCCACAGCTACTAATAACATTCGTTTACATATTCTCGAACCCAAGCTTTTCGTTGGCTCTGGGCAGTGCTCGTTTTAGGTGCAGTTATAGGTCCCGAAGAGAAGCCCATTCACGGACGCTATAAACGCGTATCCCCTTGAAGGTGGCCCTTATGCCTTCTCACAAATGTGAACAACTGTACGTGTTAAGTCTCCCACCGGAAAACTTGATGGAAGGGCTACAGTCAAATGACAAATTTAAATGACCGTCTGTATGAAACTTTTCTATGCTGTATATTTTATATACTTTATATTTTCGAAAGGTAACGCACGTCCATAAGAGATCGCCTGTCATTTTTCCCGCCTGTCATTTGCTGCAGTCTCCATCAAGCGACTTGCTTCTCCTTCAGTTTACGTTGCTTGCTTCTACCTCCTGGGAAGCACTTTCCGCAACTATGATGTGGAAAGAAGGCGTAAGTATTCAAGTAAACGCCAAAGAAGTGTGGGCATTGTGCAGATTGTAGCGCTTGGAAACATTGGTCTGACAAGCACTCTCACGAAGGGCACGAATCGGTTGCTCTGTAAATCATGAGCATGAAGGCTGTTATCCTAGACATAGACCTCCCGAGTCAATCAATCGATCAATGAATCAAGTTATTAATAAATAAATGAATAAAGCAATCAATCAGTCCATACATTTCTGTTATTCGTGGGCAGAACGAAACGAAGAGATGTGGTAAGAGAAAAAGTTCCTTTGTCGCAGCCTGAGGAATCTCCTGGCACCTATCCAGGAGTGAAATACATGGGCCGGTTACGATCATGCATAAAAGTTTTTTTTTCATGCTTCTTTTTGCAGCTTCAAGGTTATGTTCAGCCGCTTCGTTGAAATCAGTGTGTCCGTAATATGAGAAACACATTTCTCTCGAGCTAGTTCGTTCATCGTCGTGCATTCTTTCTTGTGATTGTGTGAGCGCGCTGCTCTGGCACAAGATATGAAAAAAATTAAAGCAATATGTGCGCAAAATACAAAAACAAAACAGAAACGGTTTCGATTATTTCATGTCAACTAATCAATCAATCAGTCAATTTATACTGATCACTCACTGCTGCGGGTCGTCTTCCGTCTACAAGTGAACGATGTTTTGGCGGAAAGAAAGAGTGACGAATAGAGCGCGCTGAGACCGCGAGTGCCGGCGGTCCTCGCTACTCGTCATACCGCATGAGCCATTCGACGCTGTGTGTCAAAAAAAAAAACAAAAAAAAACATAGTGGCTGAGGGGCAGGGAGGCGGTACTCAAGTTTCCCTCTACACGTCACTCAACGCCGGAACAGGCAAAGAAAATTTGCTGTTTGTGTTTACGGGGTCCACATCCCCTCTCTCTAAACTCTCGTGGCATCGTCGCGCCGAGTACTGCGCGAGGTTTGGGTTCCGCCAGCGCAGCTAACGTTGGCGAGCGTAGCGACGCTCTGCAGTACCGGCCCTCCAGTAGCATCAGCAGCAGGAACCGCGACAACGTCAAGGGTGGCTCCGCGGGCGTCTCTCGTAACCTTCCGGGCGCGTGGCTTCCAAAGGGAAACAGGATATCCCACCCCCTCTCACCCCTCGCTCCAAAGCGGCAACATATGCACGTACTTTCAAAACGCTTCCCTTTCGATAGAATGCGGCGGAAACCGCGCGCCGCGACGCACCGCAGTTTGATTTGCTCGGGCTTGCAACGGAGTGCGCTGGCGCGTTTGTCGAGTCTGGCTTGGCGCGCTCCTCCAGGCTGCGGTATACATCCCGGATTGTTCGTCACGATTGAGCCGTCGTCCCGTAATCGTTGCCGAATGGGATTACCGACGTCAGGTGAGGTGCGTATTTTGTGGGAAGAGCGTGTCCGAAGGGTGGCTGGTGAGGCGCTTGTCTATCTTCCGAAATCAACTCATTTTTTTTTTGTTACACTTAGCGTGGGGTAGTGTTTGCGAAAAGAGTGTTGACTCCTCCGAACTGTTGCGTTCTGTCGTACTGTGCCGCTTAATAAAGGGGAAGATCGCGAGAATTACACTGTTCTTTGACATTCGTTATCTCAAGAATTGTCTATGTACATGGTGTGGAAGCATGCTCTCTATGGCATCGATATCAACATCACGTGCCCCACCAATCGATTTCGGAGATCTACTTGTACTTCTCGGAGATCTACTTGCGAATGCACTTCTTTCAGGAAACGGGACTCCTCTCAGGAAATTAGACGTGCTGCCCTTGGCGCTGTAGGTTTAACTTTATGGCAGAACAGAGCGAAACTACGGCACATTGCAGCACACAGGACAAAACATTGACTACACACTATTATGTTTTATCGAATACTAGTTCATTCAATCAAAGTGCAGTTGATGGACAGGAGTCTATCTCTTGGCTTTCTTTTCCACAGTTCGATAGCTCGCGCCGTTCCGCCATAATTTTTCATAAATCGACTAGCCCACCATAGAGCCGTTGTTGAGATTTAGCCCTATTCAATTGAGGATACGCATAATTAACTGTTTAGAGGCCACGCCTTTGTTGTAATTGTCTGTTCCGTGTTTAATTACTATCGGCACGCGTCGCGCGCGGAGTCATATAGCAAAAAATTAAACTAAAATGCGCATGCCAACAAAATGACCGTATTGATTCGTAGGGTTTAACGACCCAAAATCACGATGTGAATATGGAGGTCTCTGGAAACTTCCACTCTCCAAACGTCTACTGACATCGCACTCAACATCGCACCTCCATACAAATGCAGCCGCGGCCGTTACCTTCCGAGCAGTACGAGAGTGCAGTAGCCACTAGACCGCCGTGGCCGGAGCGCCAAAGAAATGGGATACTTGTTGTAGCCGCAGTGTGACTGAAGTAAGCCACATTGTTGGTGTAGTTGGTTTAGATATTGTACAAACATGATTGAGAGCGCGAAGAACACTACACGTGAGGAGCACGGGAAATAATTGCCGAGTTCCTTCATCTCTCGTGCACGTGGTTTTGGTGTGTGTCTCAGACGAGCAAACTCTTTTAAAACGGCAACCTTGAAATCAAAGAGCAGCATAGCCTATCATTTTCCTTTTTTTTTTGCTCTCTTTATACAATACCTAAGCATTCATTTCAGCATTAAAAAATTAAAGAACACACACGCAAACGCGCGCTCGCATATAGCGTAGTGTGCGTATATATGTTGCTGTGTCCAACACATATTGCCTTCTTCGCGCAGTGAAGCCTTTACTGAACGATAGTGTAACAACCTCAGGGTTTTCTGTATATCAGTAAATATAAATAAACATAGGACAATCTAAAACGCAGCATTTCACAATGATGGATGCGACTTTTCTTGCGTTATTCCAGCAAGTTCAAGCGGCTTTCTCTGAAGCTGCCTTGGGGGCCCATTGTGATATATTAGTAGTTTCGTCGAACTTGCTTTACATTGATCGGTTTCTTATAAAGATGTATGTCTACACTTTCTAGCGTTTCATGGTTATTAGTCCTCCTAAGCGCATTTGCTGTTGCACGAGCAAATAATTTTCATGCCAGGAGTTGAAATATTTTGCAGGTGCATTTACAGATTATGTCACTTAGGAATTTCTCATGCCATGCTTAGAGAACCTCGTTTTAAATGTCTAGTGCTTGCTTACACGTTAGCAGATGCGACCGAGGGGGGGAGGTTGGAACGAAACACCTACAGCCAAATTTTAAGATCAATGTCTTCCTCGTAAACGTGCGCCAAGAAGAAAGCCGCGGCCGGGATCGACTCCCGGCCACAGAGGCTACATTTCGATGGAGGCAAATTGGTGGGGCCCGTATACTGTGAGACCTCAGTGCCCGTTAAAGAACCCTAGGTGGCCGAAGCACAGCACTACAGCGTATACCGTTATCGCAACGTGGTTTTGGGAGGTAAAATCCAAGGAATCGGTCAATTACTAATTTCTATCGTCCAGTGAAGCACTTTAAGCACAATGCTTCGCCGTGGTAAATATAACACATCATTATATCTTAAGTGCAGATTAACACAGTATTTGTGGGTACACTTAATTACGCCGTGAAATGGTGATTGCTTATGGGCACCAACAAGATATTTGCCATTAGAACTGGTTAATGCTTGATGACAAATTGCTTTCTGCCCGAAAGCATGAACGAAGTGAGAAAAAAAGAAATGAATGGGTTCCGAGGCATTTCGGTATCTCGAAGCAATACATAGCGAAGTTGCCTCGCTACAGGGCTGATGTAAGCACTTTCGGTAGCCTATAATAAATACCACGAACCTGATTATCATGATCACACTTGTTAGCGGACATCTAATTCAGATAGTTGAATGGGAAGGGGATGAACCAGGCTTTTTTTTTTTTTTTCATCTGAAATTTGGAATATTGTATTTATGCGCGGGCGATTTCTTCCTACGGTATCTGACACAACTTACCTTTACTTCTGCGATTCCGTATAGCGGGACGACGCTGCCTCGCACCGGGCGATCTAGGAGCTGCCATGTAGACCCTTGTGCCGCGGCATGAAGCCTAGTCCGCACCATGATACCCCCGGGCAGTGGTCTCCTGCTGGAGGACCCCTGGATCTCGGGACCACCGGACTCCCTCGTCGAAGTGACGGTGCTCCTACCCAACGGCCTCATACTTCTGCTGCGAGTTCATAAGGAGTCGACACTAGAGCAAGTTAAGGAGGTAGGCGGGGCGGTGGTGCCCAGATTGAAACACTCGAAGCTGACCAGTGTGTCTTAACCGGGCCGGTAGTGGAACCCCAAGAGGATTACTGGGGTGTTCGAATCTAGGAGCAGCACAGCTCAGGGGCGCTGGTGCCATGCCTGAAAACGGCAAATCTTTAGGGCTTTACAATAGCTTCGTCGCAGCTTGGTTGTTCTGATGGGTGAAACAGTCTGTGTTCCGGTGAAGATGTAAAAGTAATTTATCACTTGGTTAACCACGGCGCTGCTACTAAGGCAATACCAAATAGGCAACTACGACAGCCAAGTGTAAACTACGACAGCCAAGTGAGATAACGCAATATACGGTGATAAATCAGTATTAACAGAGACCTACCGAGGCAATGTTGTTAAACTGCGTATTGTTAATGCGCAAAAATTAATGTGCAAGCAGGGTACACATTGTACTCCTCTGCCTGACAGTGATACACCTGCTGTTATGAAGTATTGTGGCCTGTGACAGTGCGTGGCCCGTTCCCTCTGTTAGAACGTTCAGCTCATGACACTGTGGCTAAGTGGGTTTGCCGCGGCACATTGCCGTGGTGTCTTGCGGCAAAGTTGTGTTGGAACTAAACGGGCTTTGCCATTGAACAGTACTTCTATGCGGCGAAGCCAGCCACGTGCCCTGAACACTAAGAAAAAAGGCCTTTTTTTATTTTTCTTATTGTCACGGATGAAGCGGACTGCCGAAAAGAGCCTCGACGAACTCCTATTTGAGATCCACGTGCTGCTCAAGAGCTTCTCTCGCGTGGTCAAAGCACCAGTGGGAACGTATCGTCCTCTCTGTGCCTATTTCTACCGTGCTTCTTTTCCAAATATCAGATAATAGTGTCATTTCTCAACTCTATCTTCCAATCGAGCCTGGTTATATAGAAGAATTTCTCACGTTTCTTGAGCCGGTCAAACGTAGTTTATATATTCACTTTAGCAGTGTAACATAGTGCTGTGCGTCGTCGCTCTCCCTCCCTTGCGTTGACGCAGTCGACATGGCGCGAGGCACGGCAACTTCCACTGTACCGGGTGCTGCGCGACCGCGACGCGTACGTGTTCACGTGCGTCAGCGAGCGGACCTCAGAGCGAGAAGAGTTCACCGACGAAGAGCGGCGACTCTGCGACGTGCGGCCTTTCCAGGCACTGCTGAGGCTCGTCGACAGACGCGCTGACAAGGCAGACAGAGCCGTCAACACCCAGATCGGACTGCTCATCGGCAAAGGTAAGCCCCTTGGGTTCGTGGTACTTCGACTGCCACTACGCGTCACACTAGAGAATGATGAACTGGAAAAGGATTGTGAATTAGGCGAGTTGGTACGAACTCATCATGCATGCCTACTTCAGTGCACACACAAAAAAAAAGACACGGAAACCGGGAAGAATATACTCAGCGCTTGCGCGTATTCCTCCCTGTGTCCGTGTCATTTTCGTGCGCGCTGAAATAAGCATTCACGATGAACTGGCGCAAATACGAGAATGGAAATACGCTTTATGCCATTTTTGACAGAGCCGGCACTGCAATCAGATGAAAGGCGAAGTATGACAAACCTATGCGACTTTGTGCCTTTACTGAGAGTTCACGTTGAACTGAAGTGCCCATTCCAGTCCGCTTCTGCGCGACATTGAAGTTCAGTGCTCCCATCGACGACCTTAACCTATAAAAGTAAACACGAACAGTCTCAGCAACAGCAAAGTGATTATCTCTCTGAATCAACAAGAATTTCCTTGCTGCCCTCCGGGAACTGCTGGGAATGGCAGCTATGCGTAGGTAAAAATTCACAAAAGTGAACACTTTTGGAAATTTTTGGTACATCTCGACGAGTCGGTGTTTGTGCATCTACGCGTGCAGTCTTTGCTACTGTACTTCGTTCTATTACAATTGCGGTTCGGGACGTCCGGAAGAGAAAAAGTGATATTGCTGTGATGGTCTGTCGCTCGCTCGTTGTAGTGGACCCTTTTTTGTCACAGCTACATTGTATAAGCAGGAAAAGGTATTTTAATGATTTTTTGAAGATTTCGCGCTTATGCGCATTTCAGTTTGAATTGAAGTTTAAGTTTTATTAAACAGATACAAAAACAATGAAGCTGCTTGACAAGCATCTTCATCCTGAGCATAAAGCTGGTTTGGATCTATACAGCAAGAAAATATATCAAGCAGTTCTTATGTCACCATTATTGTCAGCATGCTCATGACAACGTCATTCGGTGTTCTGCGTAAGAGAGATGTTCCCAGGTGTTTCCTGTTGTCGCAGACATGCAACTTGTAGGCTACAAGCAATATCGCAAATTTTATTTTGTGCGTGACTACACATTCTCTCAGTATGCCTTTTGTTTCTGCTAGGGTTATGTCTACGGCTCACTACTACATTTCTTCTTCTCAATACCACTCGTTTTTCCCAAGCTTCACTGGTAAGCTTGCAGTTCCTCAAGAGCATAGCTTGACGCGATTATTTTGCACTGGCTGATATTCGTTATCACGGCTGTGCAAGAAAGTGTCTTAGTTGAGCGCTTGACGGATTTACTTTTTTGTTCCACTGCGTCGCGGTTTCATCACAATGAGGTGGATCAACCTAGCCATTTTAACAGCGGAACTGTTGAAACTCGAGAAACAGCCGTGTCGGGTTCGCAAAAGCTGTCATCTCCATGATGCATAGTGTTCATCTCATGTGTTGAAATATT
>JABSTT010003496.1:0-27327 GCA_013339685.2 Hyalomma asiaticum | reverse complement strand
GATGCGTCGTTATATACGTCGTCACCGCAGCGGCAGCCATGCGGCTACAAATCCTCGGGCGCGCATGACAAGTCGCTCAGGCGCGACGAGACGACGCCAGAGGCCGCTGAGCTCGCCAACGACGTTTCGGCTCGACGGGACTGCTCTTCTTCTCTCCTACCTTTTTTTTTTTCTTCGACGTAAGGGCACTCGGAGCGGCGGAATGCCGCTGCCGCGGTTTATTTGCCTCTTCTTCCGAGAGGCAACCAGTCGCGTACCTCTCCCCCGACCTTCTCCTCCTCAAGTCCGCACGTTTCCTCCTTCCCGCTGCTGGTCATTAATCATTCGCATCTCCTCGTCTTCCCGCGGTCTCCTTCGCCTCGGCGTACTCACAGTGACGAGACTTCCCCTGTGTCTCGCGTCGTCGCCGCCGCGACTTCCACCACCACCGGCTCCTGTCGTCCACCGTTTCGACGACGCAGTGTCCCGCAACTTCTCCGCCGCCTTTCCTTTCTTCTTCTTCCTCGTTGTCATCTTCTTTTTTTGTGCTTACTTGCCCATCACTCTGGCTTCCCACCGGCGTGTCTAGTAGTTGAGCGTGCGATTGACGTCCTTCATCGATTCTTGAGCTGGTCTCAGCCCCTCGTGCACGTGTTCGCGTTCCATTGTCCTTGCCTCAACTGCCACAGCTGACGGCGAGAATACAGATGGTGTGTCTTGGTGGTGGTGGTAGTGAAGGGAGGGTATGCCTGAGAACGTATCCTAACTCTTTGTTTTCCTTCCTTTTGCATCTTGCCGTTCAGTTCCTCAGAAGTCATCCACTCTGACGAGGCACGTGTACTGGTCGTGAAAAACTTGAAGATCTTGCCATAGGCCCTGCTTCCGCAAAACTTTCCCACTGCAACAGCGGGGTGCACACAGCTTTGCTGCACAACACGACCGCCGACTCCCACACGATCTCTGTCCTGCGAACTTCCAGGAAGCGTGGACTTCTATACTGGTTCCACTTGGCCAGAACCGAGGCTTCCTGGGTCTTTTGCGGCATTCCTGGAGCACACGCACCGCGGGGGATCATTAGCTGCCGACAACGTCGCTGTAAAGTGCGGACAGAAACAGAGGGCGCGCGCGATGCGTGCTAATGACGGGGCTATGTGTCAAACAAAACAGCGCGACGTCTGGGTGGGTTTTAGGGCAGCAGTTCGCTCGCATTCTGCATTGGCTGCGACGCGGCGCCGGCCTAGGTGCGGGCGTCGACCTCTCTTCGAAACGCGTCCCCAGACTGCCCGTTTTCTTTTACAATTCATTCGGAGCTTCCGCAGTGGTTCTCGGGAGCTAAGTGAGATAAAGCACAGCTTGTTCACCGTAGTGGCTGTTTAAAGAAAAATAAAAGCAACATGTAAGTGTGCATATATGTTTTTAATGTTATATATGCTCTGCTAATCTCCTTTTGGGTACTCCTATATGGAACGATCACTAGCCAATGTAGACTAACGGTCTGGATATCTTGTAATCTTTTCCATGTTTTGTCAATAAAGATCAGATTGATTGATTGATTGAATGAATGAATTATATCAATGCATACGCCCTATAGATCTGGGACAAAGGATCGTTCCGGATGGCTTCTTTTCATGGGATGTTGTGCGTTGTTGCAACGACGCAATGACAGCGACAGGGAAGAAAAAGAACCAAATGGCAACGGACAGTGCTGCTTGTCCTTACACTTTCCTTTGTGAGGTGTGTCCTTGCCTTTTCCTATCTACAACAAACCAGAACAGGACAGTTGCTCCTGTTCGAGACCAGCTGTCTACAGAGAAACTATAGGGATTGATTTCGAGTCCACCCACTGGCGGGTACGTAGGCGACGCGACAGTGAGAGGACTCCGTCTTTCAGTGGTAAGCCGGCTCACGGTATTCAGCATGAAAGGGACAAATGACAACCAACTGACTCTATCGCCACCTCTTGGGTCAAGGATTTATATACGTACCCCAAACTATCTATAACACGCCCACCCCGCCAATAGGATGACCCCCCACCCCTCAAAAGACCAACCGCCCTAACCTAAACCGCGGCGTTCTAGCAATAGCACCCCCCCCCCCCCCCCACCCCAGCCTCCTAACTCAAACTTCTGGATAATCTCCTCCTCTTCTGGTTAGCTCATTTGGTAGAGCATCGCCCAGGATAATCCTTGGTCCACGGTTCGATCTCAGGGCCACGACGATTCTTTCAGCACATTAACACCATTTCTTCCTGAGAAATCCGTGCACACTCACCTATAGTTTTGTGCTACAAACGGGTAGTTATCAATTATGGATTTCGTAACGATTACGCCACTTTACGTGGTTCCGCAAAACTGATTGTTCGTCGAAGTTGTCTGTGTCAAGTCGACTGCCACTTTAACACAAACAGGAAGCCGGCATCAACACACCACTTTTGCAACGCAGCGGCAAGAGGAAAATGCACGCAACAAACGTGCGCGCGTTTAACTATCATATTTTATCACCTACGAGTTTGCCTACGAAGGAAGGGGAGTCGCGACACTCTAGACATGAAGATGGCCACTACCCACAGTCACGACGAATGTCCTGCGGTTGCCACCAGTGCACGGTGTGACGTTTGCTCAACGTTTTCCATTGTGCGATCCACGGCGACCATTTATAACCATTCCTTTTTTTTTTCTTTGGCCACGCCTGCTGGAATATAACTCTCCTTGCGTTTGTCACCGGCCTCGTTCCACACGTACGTTGAAGTTATCGCTATATACACATCCACACACATCCAAGCGGCGACATTTCCTCGTTTGTACACCGGAGTGTTGTTACTGAGCAGCATGCAATTAGCGGTGGCCTTGGCGACATTGAAATGGTCCATTGTCTCGGACAAACAAACTATACGTACGACCTCATTTGAGCTGCAGCCAGTTGCTTCTTGGCCGCGACAACTTGCCCAGTGAACGTAGTTCGCTTCGTACAGAACGTAGGAGCCGGCTGGTTGGGTAGATTGAGGAATGAGCGTATTAGTTTATTTAGGGTTGTTCGTTTTCGGGTAAAAGCCGACTTTGACCCGATCCTTACACCCCGAAAGTGCCTCGCCCTTACACCCTGAAAGCGGACAATTTGGTTAAACCCAACTTCTTGCCGAAATCCGATACCACATACCTACCTGTTTTCTTTATGCTTCGTGGAGCTTGCGGTGAACATGTGCCCCATAGGTAACCGGCCTCGGGACAACGAAATTACTTCCTCTTGGCTTACATGAAGTCCATTTACGCGGCCCGTGAAATGCACTTTTAGGGGCGAAGATCCTCTCAGTCTAACCTTGTCCTGCGTCAGGCGTAACCGGCAGTATCTCCCGGGAGGCACGCGCTCGCCCTCGGCGCGTGCCTCCCGCCGCGCGAGCTCTCTCACTGTTACATCTGCTGTCTTGTGAGAGAGAGAGAGAGAGAGCGAAAGGCGCGCGTTGACTATGGAAACGCTCTTTCTTAGATGAACGCTCTACCAACTCGCAAAGAAGGAGAACGCGCCCTCACCCGCGAGAGACAACGTTGGCGCAGGCAGCGTCTCCTAGCGAGTTTCTGAGTTTCTTGATTGAGAAATACCGACTGCTCGCGTTGGAGAACCGTTCAGCGGCCACCCATATATATATATATATATATATATATATATTATATATATATATATATATATATATGCACTGGATCTTGACTTGCAATGAAGTGCCCGTGGAGATTTCACATGTGCATAGTTGAACCATAACGATTCGTAGCGTGCGCGTTAACTAAATTAATCCGGAACTCGGCACGATCTACGATGAACATCCCGAGCTTCGCCCACTCATCATCATTCACTCCGTGGATATGCTGTAATTTTTTTCGGTTCGCAATGGCGTAGCCAGGAAGGAAACGAGGAGGAGGGGGGGGGGGGGGCAGGAAGGGGGCAATACCGCCCCCCTCCTGAAATGCTGTTAGGTTGTATATATACACGCACGCACTCACGTACAAACTGTTCGTATTTCAAAACGATATCGAGGGCCATTAAAACACACTTTTATAATACGCAACCTTTAACGTATTATTGCATATAACGAAGCAGGTTCTTCACAACGAGGACTGACTGTATAAAACCGCTATAGCTACTGCGAGCTATCTTGTCTGGTGCGTCACAAGCGCTTGACTTGTATCCGTTCATATTCGCCAAGTAAGGCGCACTGCGCGAAATTTGACAAATAAATGGGCCAACTGCAATTAAATTAACACCTTACTTTCAGCATTAAGATCAGTTCACAAACGAGCAATGCTTGATGCCACCGAGTTGTTTGAGAAATTGACATTCAATAAACGAGAATAACTTGCCAAGTCGTATCTCGCAGTGCTGCGCTGGAGTTAGCACATATCCACGTGCGCACGCGGTAAGCGAGCGAAGCTGAGCTTCAAAGCGCCCCATGTTTTGTTTTCGTTCATCTTCGGCCACTCTCAGATTCACAGAGTATGTGCAATGCAGAAACGGTCGCAGTATTACTGAATTCGTTGCGAATGTTCAGAATTCTTGGGCAAGGCTTGCCGCACTCATCTTTCTTTCTTCTCTTTTGTTTCCATGGCGATGAAATTCATCTGGAGCTGTCTGCGTGTGTGAGTCTGCAAACTTCGGTCTGGTTCAGAGTTTCGGACAACGAGAGCCCTGATGCTTAGGCCGCGTACGGTCCTGTTTTCTATCGCCTTTTCATTTTTTTTTATTTTTCACAATCACAAATCTCGTAACCGTAAATTTGTGCACATAATACAAATCATGACGGTAAATCAGCAAGAAATATACTCGCGCTTTGACAGATAACTGATTATCGAGCACAGCTGGAAAGTGGAAACCGTCTTGTCTTCTTTCAACAAATGACGTACCAAGGGACACTAACCACACCGCTTGACATATTTCGGTGTTATTAACGAAAAATATATACGTTTTCTTCATTTGTTGACCTCAAAACAAACAAAGCGCTACTGAGGATGTTTCCTCGACCATCGTGAAATCACGCAAAGCTAGTTCTGGCTATATTGACGTCACTTGTTGAAGGAAGAGCAGAAGCTTGCTAGCTGTGTTTGAAACCAAATTGCAAATTGCCCGATGCATGTAGTGCAATGACGCTTGACTCACATGTCTACAGGAGCCCCATGAGTGTTGTTGTTGTTTTGTAGGGTTTTACGCCCCATGAGTGAACTACACCGTTTCCTGCACATGCTCAAAGAGTATTGCAGTGTCCTATTATGTACTAAGCTGAGTTTCTGGGAGGGGCAGCTCACTCAACTAGTTACCAGTTAATTATTATAGACTAATTCAACTTCAACACGCAAGCCGTTTCAATGCTGTATTATGACACGATCGGCGCCTCCATGACCGAAAAATAAAGAAATGAAACGCTTGTCGCAACTTCTCTCATTGCGGTACTTTAGTATTCAAAGCTATAACACAAAGGGGAGGAAAAAAATAAAGACAGAGGAGGAAACGGCGGCAATAAAATAAGAGCGCTATCACGTTCCGTAAGGAGATCCCGCGTTCTTCCGCGTACAACATCAAGCGACAAAGAAACCGCCTCCCCTCGTTTCCTTAAGACAATGTGCCCGAGGAACACTGCAGCAGATGCCAGCGGGCGTCGCCCACAGCGATATCAACGCGTTCCTCTTCACCGATCTTCTGTATAGTATAAACCGTCCACTGCACCACACAGCGATTGGCGGACTTCTCTCTCGCCGCCGTTCCTGTCTCCACGCTTGGCTAGCCCAATGGAACAACGCAGCCGCATGTGGAGGGCCAAATTAATTTTCCCTCCTCGAGGCCAGCCTACATAGCGTCTTTCTATCGCGTATCAATATCTAAAACACCGACGCTTGATGCGGAGAGAGGGAGTGAACCAGCCCGGAACACCCTCTTTGCCACCGCAAGAAACATAAAAGATATACACGCGCGTTCAAGTTGGCTGCACTTACATATATGTACACACTATACTCGCAGTGTGTGACGTCTTCTTCTCGTATATGGCGCTCTTGCTTGTTGCCGGAGCTGCAGCTGCGATAGTGGCGAGCCTCGAGATGCGAAGCATATACGTTGCCAAAGGACGTTTCGGCGGCACCAGCGGCACAATGGCACCGTTTGAACTTCCTTCTAGCTCGGCGCCCCCAGCGTGCCGGGCTTAGATAACAATTAAACTCGGAACGTTCTGCTTGGCTGATGACGCGCCGGCGGTGCTGGGTTAGACAGACGCATGTATATTGCTCTCATCCTTGATCCGTGTCGTCTACTGCATTAGCCGTTGGGAAAAAAAAGAAAGAAAAAAAACATTTCAAGAGAGATCGCATAAGAACATTCTCGATGCGTGTGTAATAAGGAAATAGTTTCGTAACAAATGGAGTCACACACTGCCTGTAAGACACCAGAGTGAGAGAGAGAGAGATGATCTATTAGAACGTTCAGTGGCCGGCCTCGGCTAAAACACTTTGCCCTGCTACTCTCCATAGGGCGAACAGGAAAGAAGGGGGGGGGGGGGGGGGGGGGGTGGGGGTTAAAGAACAAGTGATGCGCACGGCGGCAAGATGGTTGCCATGAGTGGTGTGCAGTCACGCCACACTAGGCACGTCTTCAGGCTGCCGGAGCCAAACACCAATCATGCCGCTCAGGGAAAGTGTGCACGGTTGGCGTCCCGAGGACCCAGGTTTCACTGCCACCCACACCGCAATACTTTCCTTTCACAGTGATTAACTCACTTTCTTTCCAGAAGCTTCACCACATAAATCTGACGTCGATGCAAGCACGTTAACGGGGACATATGACATCAGTAAATGAGGTCGTTGTGGCGACATCACTTGCTTCCGGGGTGACGTCATCATGTAATCGCGTGAAGTTTAAGATATACACTCGTTTAAGTTGGCTGCACTTACGTATATACGCACACTGTTCGCCGAGGGTGACGTCTCGTTCTTGTATTGTCATCACGTCATCACATGACGTCACGACACGAATTGATGTAAGCCGTATTAGCCGGTTTTCAGAATCATTAGATATACACAACGCTTTCGCCATAATCGACAAACAGATCATGAAAACGATGGATAGCAGGGAATATCGCTGAATCCAACATTGCGACAAGTGAACTTGTCTTCGTCAGGACGGCAACTGTGACGAAGACAAGCCCACTTGCCGAAACGGTGGCTCCAGCGTCATTCACTCTTCCCCGTCCTGTGACGAAGACAAGTCCACTTGTTGCAACAGTGGCTCCAACGATATTTTCTGTTCCCGTCTGCGACGAAGTGAAAAAAAGTCCACTTGCCGCCACGGTGGCTCCGGTGGCTCCAGCGATGTCCTCTGTTCTCCGTCCTGCAATGAAGCCAACTCCACTCATCCAAACAGGGGCTCCAGCGATATTCCCTGTCCTGCGACGAAGACAAGTCCACTTGCCGAAACGCTGGCTCCAGCCCAGCGACATTCCCTGCTCGCCATCGTTCTTTTACGGTCCGTTTATCTGTCCAAGCCACCATCTTAGCTTGAGCTTCTGTTCTAGTTTGGCTTTCGCCGCAAGACACTCTGTGTGGTTGTGCCGAGGGAGCGTCCATTCCTCGTGCCCGAAAGCTGCGGCAATGCGAGAAGACGGAAGCGTTCGAGTCGTGCCGTATGATGACAATGATGGTGATGATGATTTTGGTTCGGATGAGGAAATTACGCTAATTTCTTTAACCCATGTAGGGAGCACGGCTAAGCGTCCGTGGGGGTGGGGGAAAGGGAGTGAAAGAGAAGAGAAGAGAAAGGCCGTAGTGGAGGGCTCCGGAAATTTAGACCACCTGGGGTTCTTTAACTTGCACTGACAACGCACAGTATACGGGCATCGGGCATTGTGAAGTGCTTGAGTCGAGAAAAGCCCGAGTGTAGTAGAATCTGCGCGACTCGAATAGGTTGTCCGCTTATGACAATCGTATGCTGCGCGCGAGTTCGCATTTTAGAGCACACGTCACGCAAGCTACTATACACGATGGGCTCATACATTCTACGTTTCTCATTTATTTTTCTCGCGAACAGTGAGGCAGACAAAACAGCGTGTATGCTGCAACAGGCTCGCATCATTCCCATTATCAGCCTGAGAAAAACCGTGGTTGCCAGGAGGGCTGCGCGGACAGGTCTCAAGGCGGCCCGGACAAGTTTCGCACGCGGGTATACTATAAATACTGTGCGTGCGAAGAGCGAAGTCATCACACATGGGGGCAACAGTGCAAGAAGCATGCATAAGAGCGTGAGGTAAAGCCCCCCGGAAAAAGCCAGTCCGTGCACTTTAATTGTTCGATAAGATTGTACGACTCGTGTTGGAATGCATTTGCTTACGGGTGAACCGTCCAGCTGAAAGGACGCAATGGCCGAGACTTCAGGATGAGAGAAGAGTAAGGGTCAGTACCCCCCCCCCCCCCCCCATTTTCCTTCAACCTTCAGCTTCCGTTAGGTTCATGCGGGAGAGACAATAGGCATGTCAACTGATCTACGCCGGATCGCTGCACCCTCAAACCAACATCGTTATATCGCTCGACTAAACCGAGCCAAGCAATCCGCGCAGTAGGCCTGTGTATTACTCCCTTGCATACGCAGGCTGCTGTCTTTCCATGTTGAAACATCGTGTGTGAATATATATATATATATATATATATATATATATATTGAAGATCCGTTCCCCAGAGAGTGTTTCTAAATCAATGTGTTCATGTTTTCTCTCAAAATTAAATTCGTTATGTAGATACATAATAGCCTATTTCTCTTCCTTTTATGTTTCAGTTCCCGCCAGGCAATGGATTGATGATTAATGAGAGATGCGTGCCTGCACACGCGCCACACGAAGAACCAACGGAAACTCAGGCTTGAGCAAGCCGCAGCTAGTGAAGCCTCTCCAACTCTGTCAGAAGATCTATCTATCTATCTATCTATCTATCTATCTATCTATCTATCTATCTATCTATCTATCTATCTATCTATCTATCTATCTATCTATCTATCTATCTATCTATCTATCTATCTATCTATCTATCTATCTAGGCCCCGCCACGGTGGTCTAGTGGCTATGGCACTCGGCTTCTGATCCAAAGGTCGCGGAATCGAATCCCGGCAGCGGCGGCTGTATTTCGTTGGGAGCCCGAAATGATGACGCCCGCCTTGTGCGGTGTCACTGCACCTTAAAGAACACTAGGCGGTCGAAATTCCTGGAGCCCTCCACTACGGCATCTCTCACAATTGCCCCGCCACGGTGGTCTAGTGGCTATGGTACTCGGCTGCAGATCCGAGGGTCGCGGGATCGAATCCCGGCCGCGGCGGCTGCATTTCGATGGACTCGTTAAAGAACCCCAGGCGGTCGAAATTTCCGGAGACCTCCACTACGGCGTCTCTCATAATCAGAGCTGGTTTTGGGACGTTAAACCCCACAAATCAATCAATCTCTCACAATCAGATCGTGGCTTTGGGACGCAAAACCCCAGCCATTAATGATGTCTGTCCATTTATCTATCCTTTTTATCTTTCTTTATTCTTTTTTTTATCGAAATGCCAAACAATAGAAAGTTGTCAAACAATTTTTGCAGCGCTCTTTTAGATAAGCTGAATGCAAATATTACCCTGCACTGTACACGAGTATGCAATCTAGCCAGCAATGCTTAATGATTCAGTCGTCGATGCTTACCAGATGAGCGCATTCGCTCGTTTACAAACCGTCACTAAAGCCGCCAGGGCCACCCTGCCAAGCTGTACGCGCTTATACCCTGAAGTGTTGGATTACAGGTCACGTTCCTCTCTCAGCTATATGCCGCCCTGAAGGTCGTATGCCAAAGCAGGCTCGCAACTCTATATTGGAGCGCAGGCGCCTTTGTGTGTCGATAGCAGGCATTAATGTGGTCGCGACCCTTGCATTAGGTCGATCGGGCAATCTTAGCCTACAATTGAGGCCGTTTCACAACCGCAATAAAAGACGCCCGTTTCGTCGCATTCCATTCCACGGGAGCCCGCAAACATACTGTCACCGTGCGTTGTACTCACCCCTGGACCCTGAATGTGAACGGCGTTTGCATACTTTCATCAGACGCAGCAAAGAGAAGCCGCACTGGCTGCGATCATATACTTGACAGTAAGTTACAGTAATTAGATTGCTTGATTGATTTGTGGGGTTTTACGTCCCAAAACCAGCTTTGATTATGAGAGACGCCGTAGCTGAGGGCTCCGGAAATTTCGACCACCTGGGGTTCTTTAACGTGCACTGACATCGCACAGCACACGGACCTCAACATTTCGCCTCCATCGAAATGCAGCCGCCTGGGCCGGGATTCGATCCCGCGACCCTCGCTCGGATCAGCAGCCGAGTACCATAGTCACCGTGGCGGGGCCAGTAATTAAATTACTTTTTCGTTGTAACAGTAGTGTAATGAATTAAATTTGCGGGCTGGTAATTTAGTACTCTACAGAATTATTACAAGTGAGTGATTTCAGGAGAATGAACCCATTACCTTCACACAGCGGCAAAATTGCTCCTAAACAGTAAAGGTACGTGCTTTTCCTGTATAAAGAATTTTCTTTAAAATGTGGTTCAGTTACGTTACTGATTCATGCCGAAATGATTCAGGCCGGAAGTTGTGGCATAACACGGGCTATTGCATTTTCTAAATTAATGAAATCACTTCGAAATTGCTTTTAACGAAGTTAATCATTCATGCACTAGACAATTTACCGTACATGTGTACATTCAAATCTCGGAGGTCTCTGTTGCAGCTGGAACTCGAGTGCGCATCAGCAAGGTGTCTTCCTTTATTTGTGATTGTTATTTTCCTTTCTCTTATTTGTGGATTTTGATGCCATGAGAGAAGTGATCATGCTATGTTGTTGTCAAAAAGAATAAGTAGTTAACGACTACTGCTCCTGAAGTCACTCTCTTGAAGTAATCCCACGCATTACCAAATTACCAGCCCACAAAAATAATTCATTACCATGCTCACTACAACAGAAGTTAATTTTAGTACCGCAGTTACGTTATACTGCCACGCCTCCGTCGGTACAGCTGCTGGTTTGTGCAGCGGATGTACAGCAGGCCTACCTCTCTATACGCTGTTTCTGATTAGCACCATTTCTTAAAGATAAGAAGCGTATGCTGTAGTGATGTGTAGTACTGCACCCACGACAAGCCCTCAGTACAAATGACATGCAACACTCCCCTTTGGATAAACTGACGGCTTTCTTCAACTTATTGGCCAGGTGGTTTGCCAGCACTTAGACAGGGCCTACACAGTTATCATTCGTAAAACGGGCATGCAAACTGCAACATCAAAGTTGTACATAGAAGTGCAGTGAAACAGTATTTGGTTGACCACTTGTCTTCAAACCAGTAGAGTGCGTAACGCTAATATTTATAAAATGCTTTCACAAATTGCCTGTTATATATTTTACTCTGACCTTTTCAGTTCTTTTTCGAACATTTATTAGCACATATTGTTTTTCCGTCGTCGTAGTTATGTTGTTATTGTAAATACTCAAATTATTCCCATGTATCACATATGAATGACTGGTAGTCCTTACAGTGCATACGAATTTTTGTATGTTTCGCTTGTGTGTAATAATTTATGCAGCAATTAAGCAGTAATTTATGTAATATTTTAGTATAGAAATATTGCGTAGTATTTTCGATTTCATTGATAAACTGTTTCACATCATTAACGGGGCTACGCCGTTTGCTCAAAAGAACCGAGCATTTCAAAACTGTGATACAACAATTTTGACGTATTTCCCTGCCTTTATTGATTACTGGTTTTTGTTCCTTTTTCTTTTTTCAGTAATGCCTAAGTGCTATTGATGTAAACTGTAAACTAAACTGTAAACTGTTACCTATGCATGGTATGATGTTTTGGCCGTCAAGTATTGGGGCAAGGACTTTGTCAAGCGTCTAGATAGAAGCTTTTTGTTTCGTCTTCGTTATGTTGCTGACGCTGATGGTGACGAAAATGCAATGAATGCCAAATAATATTGATTTATTGATTGGTTGATCGAAAGGCTTGCATTTTTCTGCGTATCATTATACTACTTATTATTAATTTCAAACGAGCAAATACGCGAGAAAAATGAACAGAGGAAGTGCAGACCGAACACTGCCATTGAGAGGAGCAGGACTCCTGACCAAATGAGGAGGCGTTGTTATAATTACAGCTCCCTGTACAACTGCACAATTACCTCAGGGCCCGAGGGTACCTCCTTTCCTTATATATATTATATATATATATATATATATATATATATATATATATAATATATATATATATATATATATATATATATATATATATATTATATATATATATGTTATACATGGTATGCTACGGTTTGCCCTCTCCCTCAATATCCTTTCCCGCCCCCTTGCTACACTGTACTATACAAGGCTATACTATGCTTTACTCTCTGCCTTCCTTCTTTCCCTCCTCCTCAGCTTCCCTTTCCCACTTCCTTGCTGTACCATAGTATACATGGGTGTGCTTTGCTATTCACCACTGTTTTCCAAAAAACAGCGTCAGGTGCTGGCATTGCTGTTTGATATGACACCCGCCTGCCGCGCAGACGGCCTGGGTTCGATTCCCGCTCGACTCCAGCTAGCGTCCCTGCGATGTTTACATAAAGGACTCGAAGGAATCGTAAGTGTACGTTGCAGATAAATCGTTCTGACGTAGTTGCGAGGAATGTTACCTAGGTGCTCCAGTTTAACCAGAGAGGACACTGAGGCTTTCTTTCCGTACTCCTCTGGCGCGTATTCGGTATGCCGATTTTTTGCGTACGACAGGCGGAAACCTCGAGCTAGAACAGCTGCACTATTAAACCAAAAGTATCAATTTGATTTTCAGATCTCCACAGCTTGCTCCGAATAATGCGAAATAGCTCATCTGTGTACTTGCACATCAGGCCCGTACCAGAATTTTTTTTCGGGCAAGGCCCACTTGCTGGAGGCTTTGACATTTTGAGAAAAACATCTATTTTTTCCATTATTTATTTTAGGTAAAAATCGCAGTAGGTACATCAAGTGACTTTTTAAATGCAATCTTATTAATAAGCTTAAATTTGATGTTATTAGCACTGCAATATGTTATTAACACTACCCCTAACCAAAATTCCGGGAGGGGCCCGGCCCCTAGGTCATGCCCCCCCCCCCCCCCCCTGTCATGAAGCGCCTGTAGCACATAGTACTTCCGTCGAGTCCATGTCAGAAACAACGCACAGAGGGTGCGCTGTTGGCCGCAGTGTGCTGGTATGCCTTCCGCGGGAAAGTGGCAAGCAGCTTTGTTGAATTCTCCGCATAGCAGGGCCACCGACAAACGACCTCACAGACGACAATGCAAACCGTACGTAGCCAAGGGCAAGAAAATGAGGGAGTCTTCCGACTAGTCAAAACATATACTACCCCGAGGAAGCGGCAAGAACAAGAGTATCCTTTGACAAACGATACCGACCACTCCATCTTCGCAGCCTCGCCTCGCCCGAGGCCAGAACACGCATCTTCTTCGTCCGCGGCACATAATAGAGCAAGCCCGAAGTGCTCCAAACCAAACGCAGCCGGGACATGCCGCCAGGGGCAGCAACAGTAGCGCCAACTTGCGGCGGCCACCGAGCTAACTGCTGGCACGCAGCATCGTCGGCATCGCGAACCAGGACAGATAAACAAATAAAGAGGTCCACCGAACGGCACCACAACCTATTGAAGAAAAGGGGAGGGACCGTGGAGGAGGTGCCGATCCATCCCTATTCACGACTCTAGCTTTTCGTCCACATCACGTAAAGAAAGAAAGAAAGAAAGAAAGAAAGAAAGAAAGAAAGAAAGAAAGAAAGAAAGAAAGAAAGCGCGTTAGAAAGGGACGGGGTGCTCTTTGTTCCTTTCCGGTTTCCGGACGACCCGGCCCGTCTTCTGGCCGAAACCAGAGACTTTCTTCTTCTTCGTCGGACCTGGGCCCGCCGGTGGTGTCGGGGCCAGACAGACAAGCACAGACTTGCCGCCGAAGGAGACCGACCACACGCACAAAAAAAGACTGCTCGCGAAAGTGCGACACACAGGGCGGCGACGTGGATGAAGAAGGCACGGGAAGAACGAAAGAGCGGCGGGAGCAATCGGAAGCGCCGAAACAACCACACACACGCACGTACGAGCTCTTCTCTCCAGCTGGAACTTCTTCACGGACGCCCCATGTGGGTTTTCGAGATTTCGCCTCCTCACCCACACCACGGTACAGGGCAACTTAGTACGTATGACGCGGCTTCCCCTTCCCTCACTTTTTCCTCTCCATCCTCCTCCGCTTTACTTTGGAGGAAGCCGAAACCAACAAACGACGCAGCGCGGCGGTGCGCCCCCACCACCAAAACACCTTTGCGGGCCGGTCCCGTCCCGTCCGCACACCGATTCCACTCCTCCTTGCAAAGCCCCCCCTCCCTCCTTTCCCGCCGCCACACACACGCAACCCCCCCGTGCCCCCCCCCCCCCCCCGTCTCAGGGTCCCCCCCTTTCTTCTCTAGGCAAAGCCGGCTCATTCAGGCCTCCGACGTTGCCGGAGGTAGTCGTGGAGCAGGTCTACGCCGGTTGTCGCGTCTCTCGGCCACAGGCACGTGGAGTCGTGCTGGTCCGTCTTCGCGGAACTCCCCCCGACTTCAGCGGCGGCCCGGACCCTTTCCGCAAGTCGAAGTTTCCTGCGATTGATTAGTTGACTGATTGGCCGGGTCGTTTAGGTCGTCGCACGCTGGGAACTGATAAAGAAGTCGTATCGGCGATCTGACAATATATTCTTGCGAGCGGGAGACATCGTCACCAGTCGGAATTCCCGAGGAATCCGCGTAGTTGCCTTTCTGGACTTTGTGCGCGAGAACCGACGCGGGGCGGGGGATTTTACCCGGCAGTGTGCGTGTCGTTCTTGTGATAGTCGCGCGGGCTGTGCGCGTGGACACTTGTGTCGCCGCTGCTCTCGTTGTGTTGGTGCGTGTTGTGCTTGGAACAGGTGGGGGCCTCCCCGAGCTCGCGACGGTGTTGTTCATGCCTCGCGCTGTTTGTTGTTCCACCGTCATCTGATCTTGGGACGCTTGTCTGAAAGAACGAAAAGATGATGGCTTCTTCGACGAGGTTCACGACGCTGTCGCCGTGGCTCGCCATTCTTCGGTTCTTCTTCCTCTTCCACGAAGGTGAGTGTTTTTTCGGTCGCTATACAATGCGAAGCAAGAACTTCTGGTTTCGCTTTTCCTTGAGTTTCCTTGCCGAATGTTCGCTCGTTTTGAACGAAGCGAGCTCGGTCATTTGATTTATTGACCTTTTGCGTCCACTTTTAATTGGCGATTCGTCGTCGAATAATGCGTGTCCCATCAATATCGTTCCACATGCCTGTCATTCAGCAAAAAGGTCCATACGACTCGGACAGCTGTTCGGCAATCGCCAGAAATGCTGTCTCCGAGTGTACATAGGCTCGGAAGTTTGCGAGTGTAGGCTACATGGAATATCTTAACGGGTCTAGCGGGGTTTACAAGCTCTGGTTTGTCAGATGTCAACAGCCGATAACGGTGTACGCGTGTGGACAAATACATTCCTGAATCAGCTTGACGACGGAGACCGATATGGCCAAGTCCGCAGAACCTTTATCCGCAGACGATGTACGATCATTTAGTGACAGCTGTTTTTCGATAGAGCCGCCGAAGTAGCACTGGAATGATGCAACGACAATGATGAAAATACGCACCTCGTATGCGTCATTATAATCAAACAGAAACGAAAGACGCATAAAAAAACGATGACTCATAAACTGGAAAGAATATGACCATATCATTGTTTTCCTTCGAACATTTGATACACTCTTGAAATCATTACCAATAAAACCGAAGTTTAGCGAGGCCTCTTGCATATCTCATTTTACACTTGTCATTATGCTACAGCTGCGCACTTCCTCACTCCATTGCGCCGTTATCCGCGTTAATGGGACCCAAATAAATATCTGTGGCTTTCACGGGCGACGCATGTTCGCATATCTGAGCTCAGAATTCGTCGCGAGAAATAGTAGTTCAAAGCTTACCCTCTCGAAAAAAAACAGTGAGGCACGCTGCAGCTCAGGGCTCTACACGACAATTTCGACAACCTGAGGTCCTTCACGAGCAAAATTTGCATGCCTCATCCGCCACCGATGGGAAACGAAACTGCGGCATCCCTCTCCGTAGAGAAAACACTGTAGCCTGAGTCACCGCTGTGGACATCAAATCAGGGAATTCGAAAATGAAAGAAAGAAGCTGAATAAGGCCACCTTAGAGCACATACTATGAGAATGCCCCGATGTCAGGCGCAAACAAGGGTTGCCTGCCTCCGACAACCAACTCTGTGTGAACGCTGGGGAGCCGTTCTGCTCGGAAGCCTCCGAGACTCAAAAACCCTCGCCCGAATCCCAGGCGGGATTTACAACCCATCCCAGTAAATTACCAGATACCAATAAAGTCTTTTCTCTACCTCTGAACATATCAGGAATTACCAAAACAAACTGCTGTTTTTTTATATTATCTAACTTTCGTGTTCTTTCGCCAATTAACCGCCGCAGTTATAAGGTGCAAAGTCCGTGAATATTCATTTTCTTATGTTGCGGTGTGGGAGATACTGTTTTGCGCAAAGCTTTAAGAAAAGCAAGGAAAGACTGGCCAAGTGAAACACAATATGGTGCTTCACTTATCATGTATCACGCGTGAAAAAGCGACAGAACCAATCCCCCGCCTCTATTTTGGTCACTAACGTCGCATACAACATTGACTGCAACAGCGCAACATGATGTTACACCGACTAGGCCGATGTCCAAGTACTGGTTGCTTTCGCCCCATGGACGTACTTAGTCCAACACTTCGGGGACTTTGCCGAGCGCAAGTGCATGCATTCTTAGAAATAAGGTGGTATAAAGATAGTAAATACAGCTAGTCACAACCTACGAAAGACCTGTACTGTAAGGTCTTGTACTACACATATGCCGAATGTCCACTGAACTGGATTGAGGCTATAGCCACTTTACCATATACACCGCTTTGGTTGTTTTATATTACGCCTTATTGTGGGTATTTTACGCAAAACATACACAACACATTTTTTTTTTTATTGTGGCTGATTAACAATCATCTGCTTCACTTTTCGCCCATCTTAACCAGGTTGTTGCGAAGTCTTTGTGCGCTTAGGGCTTTTAATGACATGTAAACTACTCGAGCTTCCATGTGAAGCTGTATATGTGTTCGAACCACCTTTGTCCAGTTTTATATTTAGGCACATAGAGTGCGCACTTAACCGTCCAAAAATGGCACTGCGTGCCCCGGTTCGACCTTTTTTTCCTGCAGCGAAAGTTCGTTTGCGTGCGCTGCAGTCCGGGAATATGCGAGGCGTGCTGACGGCGTCACACGGGTTAATCTTTGTTCTTCACCACCGCTTCGTGCGCATGCGTGTACCACGACTTCCTTCTCACTTCCCTGTGTGTATATTAGGACGAAGGCTGACCGAAGGTGTATACCTTTAAGCTCAACAGATACGCGTGCAAACCCTCAAAGGGAAGCCTTCAAAGCGCCGTGTAATCCTATAGACGTTCCATTAACAAAATGGTGCGCTTTGTTTCCACATATGACCCAGACTCTGTCACGAAGTGTTTGCTGTCTTCTTCGATTATCCACGCTGTCCGATGTGGAGCGCGAAGGTGTTCTATCTTTAAATGCTTTAGAAAGTGAATTCGGGTGCTTTACGCGATAAAACGAAGGTATGATTATCACGCACGACACAGCGGGCGACACTGGTTTTGATGGAGGTGAAATGTCAGTGCACGTTAAAGAGCACCCAGGTGGCCGAAATTTCCGGAGCCTTCCACTGCGCTGTCTCTCATAATCGTATTTTAATTCCTTTGTCTGTTGTTGCGCCGCTTTCCTGCAGTTGGTAATTAAGAAATCCCTCTTATGCATTGGAAACGTCTCTGAATCCAAGTTCCATCGCTCAAACGGGTTAATAATTGCCGGTGTTTTCACGTGCTAAAACCACGATAAGATGATGAGGCATGCTGCATATTGGATGGTTCCGGAAATTTTGACTACCTGGTGTTCTTTACCGTACGACTGATAAGGCGCACCACAAGGGCCTCTAGCATTATCGCCTCCTCCATCGAAAAATGCGACGCGGCCAGGATATCGAACCCTCGTCTTTCGGTCCAGCAGCCAAGTACAGGGTTGTCCCCCCCTTCTCTCTCACTCGCACAAACGCACTGCAATAAAAGCAATTAGGCGCGAGGCTGTTAATTGCAGCCACTGAAACGTTCCCTTTATCCGTGTGTCGCTGTCATTACTGAAAGACACATCATCCCGAGTTATACAGAGAACAACACGGATCTCCGGGAATATCTCTGCAGCAAGCGTCTCTTGACCACACCTTTACTACGAATCTCATCCCTCGGTCGTAAAAAAAAAAACCGTGCTTTGCCTAGGCTAATTTCGCTTTGCCGACAAGCTCCGGCATGCCTCTAGAGCCTATTCATCGCCCTCCAATCATCGCGACCCCCTCGGAGTGGATGACGCAACACACCAGCGGGCGCATTACGATGACCGAACGCGCGGCGCACTATGTGAATCAAAAGAGCACCTGCGCGGATCTGATGTGACTCACACATACACACACTTCGACACCATTTCACCTTGAAAAGCGAGGAGCGGATAGGAAGAGAGAGAGGGGGGAGATAGACGAAGGAGAGAGAGGGGAAAAGTGGTGGCCGGCTGGTTGACTTGACCCCCAACTCGTTGACCCCTGCGTCGTTGCTGCATTTCCCACCGCACGATGGTCGGAATGCGGCGCGTCGCGCCTACTACTACCCTCGGTGCATTTCGAGTCGACACGCTTCTTTTCGTTCGGGGCTGCCGATGGTGGGGGTATATAACTCTTACGAGGTGTTGTAGTTAGCGGGAAGAAGGGGGGGTTCTGAAATTGCGGTTGAATTATCGTATACATTCCCGACGACCGCCGGTGGCTACCCCGCCTCCGACTCGGATCGCAACGAAGCGGAGTCCGCATGTTGCATGGTCCGAGCCGAACGTGCACATCAGCAGCCATAGTAATCGGAGGAGGAAACATGCGGACGCATGGCAACAAGGGGCGTAGCCAGGATTTTATTTCGGTTTGTCTCTAAGTTAGGAGGGAAGAAGGGAACGACTCGCCTATATGTATGCGTGTTTGTAACCTTGCGGGAGCATAAAACCAGTAGAACTAAAAATTTACGCGGGTGCCATTGACTCTCACCGCAATTCCCGCCCCCTCCCGCTTTGTATTGCAACGCGTATGATGGCAGTCTTGAGGCGAGGTTTGTCATGTTCGCTCGTCTACGCCAGTGCAGCGATTGCCTTCTCAATAAGCAGTGCCGGTCTCACTCACTTGATCTCGGAACACCCGCCCTCCTAGTAGAGTGATGAGTGTGTCGAGGTAAGGTTTGGCACGGCCGGTCTGGAGGCGCGCGCTCGCCTCCAGACCGGCCGTGTGTTTGGTTAGGTTCTGCCTCTGCCACGATAAAGACAGTTCGCACCCGTTGACTCCTGCGCTGTCGTTCGTGTTCCAACATCTGACATTTAAGCGCTACACAATGACACCGCGTGCAGTAGAAACGGTTCGTCCATCTTCTACCAGTCCTGTCTGTACAACTGCTGGTCCTCTCAAGCATTCATCTTCAACGCGCCCCTTCTTTCCTCTGTCACGTCCATAATGTCCAAGATGTTCTAGTGCACCCTAACTCAGTTCTTAGTAATTAGCAAGTGCGCCCCGCCAGACAAGTCTTGTTGGAATCGTCGGTTCCATTTTCCTTAGTATACGTTGACGTAAAACATGTACGCACGACACATCCTGTATACTGTGCGAGACTGGAGATAAGACAGAGAGATAAAGTGCATTTCTTTCTTTTATCAAGGAAATAGATGAGAGAGAAGCAAGGTATAGATAGCTGTGTTTCCCGACATTGCACTAGCCACTGGCACGCGCTGCAAGATTGCTCGCAAGACTTGCATACCGCGAAACATTCCGACACACACGCTGTACACATTGGCGCGGGCGGAAAATCCCGAGGCGCAATTTACGCTTTCACTATACAGCTCGTTATTCTCTGGTGAGTAACGTATGCAGTCGCCATACTGGCTTGCTCGGCTTCTATGAAACAACGCACATTTTTTTGACTCCTACATCCGAGGAACGCGCGACGAGGTAGCGAGAAATTTGCATCTATACAAGGCGTACACGTATCGTTGGCGGTCGCCCGCAATGAGTCACACAGAGCTGGCTGCATGCAGCTCACTAGGTCAGGGAGGCAAGGCACTTCGCCGGGCTTTGCATGCTACGCGTCGCAACGTTCTGCCGGCATTCTTTTTTTCCTGCATCTTCATATGTACACGCACCTTTGCTTACCTGGAATGCACGAGCAACCCGTATCTAGCGAAATGAAAAGAAAAACAAAAAACGAGAAAAACACGAAAAAAAAGGGGGCTAATGTCTCAGAATAGACCTCTCGGTGAAGTAATTTGTTTCGCCGGCGATTGCATATACACTAACTTTATTGAGACATACGCCTACACTTGTTCTGTGTCCGGTTGCTGTGAAGTGTTACTGAGTGGAGTACTCACCTTGGAAGCTCAGCCGCTGGAGTGTTGCTGAAGGATGTCTATTCGATCCCTGGCCACGGTAGCGGCTTATTGGCGGGCACGGAAAGCTAAGAAAAAAAAAAAGCAGATTTTTACATATTTGAGGGCGCTTTATGGAAAATATTAAGCTTCACGAATTCAGGTGCACAGCGATGCCAAAGAAAAGGGTGAAAAAACACTTTTTCCGCTCTTTAGGTTTGTTTCTCCGTTACGTGCGAATTAAAAGAAGGCTTCGCGTATTTATTCATGTCTCTCTGGTATTCATGATGATTGACTGAGTGATCGATTTGATTGATTTCTGGGGCTTTCACGTCCCGGATGTGGTTATAAGATACGCCGTAGTGAAGGGCTCCGGAAATTTCGACCACATGGTGTCCTTTAACGTGTAACGACATCGGGCAGTCCGCGGGCCTCAAACAGTGTTCCCCCATCGAAATGCAGCCGCCGCGGCCGGCATTCGATCCCGTGACCTTCGGATGAATAGCATCCGAGTGCCGTACAGCCACTAGACACCGCGGCGGGGCGTATTTCCGATAGAAATTAGTGTTTTACTGTTGCTTTATTTTGTTTCTTTTTTTCTTTAGTGTTCAGCTTTCTTTTCTGTGTTTCGTTCTTTGGCTCATTATTGCTTAGCTTTAGTTTTTTTTTTTTTATTGTGGCCAGGGGAGTGCTGTGTTTCTGCGTTGTCATCATCATCATCATCATCATCAGTAGGTTGCTCAGGATAATTCTCACCCTGTATGCCTGGCTTCTCCCCACCCGCCTTCCTCGTTTTCTGTGGTTTTCTTTCTTTATTTTTAATTATTTTTTTTGTCGTGATACCGCGTGCGTGGGCATCTATATGCCACTACATGCAAATCGAGCGAGAAAACCAGGAGAACGTGTTTTTTTTTTCTGCGTCTAACGGTAGCGCAAGGAACGTTTTTTTTTTTTTTCTTCCTTTTGTTTTTTCACCCCGCGTGGGCAGAGCGCTACCTGGCAGCGGTTCTGGAGATTTCGTGCCCGCGTTCTTAACGAAGGCGTGACTAAACACGCGGGGAAGTTATGCCGGGAAGTACACACACGCGCGTACGCCATGCCTGCCTGGGTGTTAGGGGAAAAAAAATAAAGAAAGGAAAAGCTCCGGTTGGTCTACGCGGATTATTATAACTCGCGCGTAGAATTTCTACGGGTTGCGTAGGAAGAGCGCGGTGGCGGGTTCGGCAGGTTTCTTTTATTCCTTCATACTTTCTTTTTCCCACAGCCGTTTCTTCCTGCCTTCGTGGTGTGCCGCTGCCGACCTGGTAGCAGAAAAAAGAAGTTACGCGTCCGCGTTCCTCAAGGCGTGGGTAGCTGTGGCGCGGGGGCAATCCGTGCCACGGTCCCTCTTGTCTTTGCGACAAGAGTGTTTTGTAGGGGTGTGCGCGCGTGTGCGTGCTTTGAAAGGTTTTTGATTCTGCAGCGCTACGCGATTGGGCTTCTACATACAGCACTCCCCGATTATCTTCGACCACCTGGGCGTTCCTTTTAGCTGGTGTACAAAAATACACTTGTTCACTCCCCCCCTTTCGCGTGTGAGGGGAGGGGGGTGTACGTGAGGGGAGGGGGGTGTAAATACATCTGCATTTCGCCGTCATCGAAGCGCAGTCGTCATGGCAGCACCATGCGTTTATCCAGACTTTCGATGTAAAGGGGGGGGGGGGGGGCATGGTGTTATACCAGAATGCGTGTGTTTGTGTGGTTATGGGACCCAAACTTAATTAGCTGAAAAAATTTTGGGGGTGTATGGAGATCAACATGGGAATGGGGAAGTATAAGTCCTTGCCCCATGGTGTCACCATAATGTGTGTGTGTGTGTGTGTGTGTGTGGAGGGGGGAGGGAATACGAATTATATAGCGGCAAAATCTTTGGGGGCATGTGGAGACTCACTAGAAAAGGGGGGGGGGGGGGGGGGGGCGATGTATAAATCGTGTACGTAGCACCATCCCGTCCTTGTACTTCGACCTAGCCGCTGAGCTCACAGAGTTTTTTTTTTTTTCTTATAGTGACACGTACGGGAAAATATGTGTACTGAAACGCCCCTTTCGACCAATGGGGGTGTTTGTCACCGCTCAGCGTGCAGCGGCGTGACGTGCGCGAGAGACCGCGTAGTTTCTCGCCAGCGTAGCGGGAAAACCCCCTTGCTCGCGGATATACGTCCCACGTGTGGCTGCCGGACACGTCGTACTCACCACCACGCGCTCTTTCGGTTCATCATCTCATGTACGACGAGTGCTGAAAGAAGCTTGTCATCTCTAATAATAATAATAATAATAATAAAGGTATTGGAGGGCTATGTAAGTGATGAAATACGTCAGCGCCAGGAGTGAAAAATTCAAGGAATAAATTGATAACTGATTAAAGCAAAGAAAAAGAGTCTGCGCTGTGCTAGCGTAGCGAGCGTTGAGTGTATGTTGGGGTGATGTCGATATACTTTATTTGCATTTCCGTTTCAACATGGTCAAATCGGCATGTCATCTTGCGCTGATTCACTGTGCTTCGCTAAAGCTGTACTGCTTCGAACAAACAGTTCGCCTTTGAACAACGTTTGCTTCTAGTATTGGCATATCGATCATCGATTATACCATCGTGTTTTGTTTCGATCTACCAAGCTCGAAGTGCCATGCGAAATTTTGGACACGTCAGGAGGCAGTCTCCTTTTGCCACCTTCTGCATGATGTACAAATCAATGAAATGTGATATACTGCATCACTATATACGTACACAGCACGGTGTACATGCAGACCACCGTGCGTCTGGCAAGTACACGGCTCAAAGAAGAACGAGTGACTAACTTGTGCGGTTTAACGTCCGAAAACCAGCTCTGATTATGAGAGACGCCGTAGTGGAGGTCTCCGGAAATTTCGACCACCTGGGGGTTCTTTAACGTGCACTGACATCGCACAGCAAACGGGGCCTCAACATTTCGCTCCATCGAAATGCAGGCAGCCGCCGTGGCCGGGATTCGAATCCCGCAACCTTCGGATGAACAGCAGCCGAGTGCCATAGCCACTAGACCACCGCGGCGGGGGCTCAGAGAAGAACGGTCCCGTGCGATATTTCATCTGTCCAGCACACGCAGCGTAGCTGGAAAGGAAGGAAGGGGAGAAGGAGGGGTCAAGCGGGCGGGTCAAAGCAATCCCGCGTGTCTCGACCCACGCCGTCGTCGTTGGCTTTCTAGCGGTACCTCGCGCACCTCACTCGCTACAGCTCTCTCTTCTCATCCATGCTCGCACACGGAGCGATGGTTCCGCGTCGGCACGCACAGCGGCGCGAGAGAGGCGAGCGAAACGCGCTCAACAGTCGGCGTATACCGTGACAGCGCACGTATTATATAGGCTATCTGGAGAAGTTCGAAAACGCATACACCAAGCGGGCAAGAGCGGCTGTAAGATGTGACGGGACTTTCCGAAGCACGGAGGAAGAATCATTACGTACTTCGATTGGTCCTCAGCATTGGCGACAAGCCCGAATTAGCTGAATTTCCAAACGTACAAGATGGGATTATGGCTAACGTTCCCGCCTCGGATGGGTTACGATCCCGCCCCCGGGAGGTCGAGTTTTCGATGGAGGCACGGGTAGTATCCATGTATACTGTGAAGGAAGGAAGGAAGGAAGGAAGGAAATAGTAGAGGCAAAGGCAGGGAGGTTAACCAGTGTAGAACAACCGGTATGCTACCCTGCACAAGGGGATCGGGGGAGACGGAAAGTTGAGAGAAAATACAGAGGAGAGGGAGAAAGAGAGAGGGGAGCACATAGAGCACACTGTCAGTCAGAGCTCAGTGTCACCTACACGGCATGCGACATCGCTGTTATAGTCGCTGTTGTCTTCAGGAACTTCAGCAGTGCCTTTGTCGCCTCAGCTGAGATGGCTTGTGTGGTGGACATTCGAGAATGGCATGTATACTGTGGGATGTCAGCGCATGTTAATCACACCCAATTATACTCATAAAGCAGTATTCCAAACCGTCCATCTCCGTGGCCTTAGTATAGCTGTAACTGCATCATGCGAGGGGTGGCTTATCAGAGAAGTGGAACGAAAGTAAAAGTGAATGTTAAAACCATCACAAAGAGAGCAGTTTGGTTCTAGTTGACGACTGCACGTGCTTGTTATGTTGGAGCGGAGCTATCAAATGATCCCCGGGTAGTCCAAGTTCCCGAAACCATCCACTATACGGCGTGATTGATAATCATATCGCGGTTCTGGCACGTAAAAAAAATAACAATCAATTGCTATTATGGCACCGCGTATACACACCTGACCATATCGGATCTAACCATTAACACGGCTCTAACCGATAAGCACTACGTAGCAGCAAGATGAACCTGGCCGCACTGTATATACACTGAATCTATCGGTATAATTCGAGCTAGTTGGGCTGCAGGCGACGAGCTCGCCAAACCGGAACGCTATGCGAGCTGCGCTCCTCCGCGCATTAACTATACAGGCCTTTTCTATATAGTTATGCGGGGCACAGCCGATTCCTGCGGTTGCACGTGTGTGGCCTAATAGTATGTGCATACACGCCACTGGAGGAGGCGATATGGTCGGCGCGCGCACTGTACTCGCTTTATACACTTAAAGGAGGGATAAGCACAGACCACGTGACCCGCACTACTTGTACTATATAACTCTCGCCAAGTTTGTCAAGAGTTAAACAACTCTATGGCCAACATTAAAGCTTTAGTACCATGGCTTTACATAACGTAAACATAACAAAGGAGGTAAATGGCTATTCAATTTTGTTATGTATGTTATATAAAGCTAAGTATTATGTGCTATGTAAAGTTAAGTATTAAACGTTAAAATATGAGTCCGCGTGGCTTTTCGAATATATTTTCTTTTTCTACAGCCAAAGTTATAACGTGCCCATATTACATACGACTACACGCGCAGGGACTTACACAAACTATAAATACATCCATTTCTTCTTATTTTCTTTTTTTCTACTTGTAATGTAGAACAACCTCATCTTGACGGCATAGCTTCGCTGTATGGTTCGCATTTCCTGTAGTTCACATCATACAAAAAGTTATCTTATTTTCTACGTTCGCTCAGAAATGTCTCATTATTTCTTTCTCAAAGTTCAGTTTACATTACATGGGTGCGGAAATCCATGGTATTAAAAAACCCCGAAGATCATCTCAAGCTACCATCGCGTGTTCCCACAACGCATTTTGAGATTTGGGTACACTTCTTCCACGTCTTTCATATGTTAGTCGTGCCATAGTCTCCTTCGCTCTTATCCCAGCTAATGCATACAAACTGCGCAACGGGAATATTATACGAATATGCATAATGGAGCTGCGTTCATTTTTCATTACGTCCCGTACACAGCATCTACACAGTAAACGTCGCCTGGGGCCGTCTATACACACACGATGCCTCGCTGGCGGTAAGGAATTTTTAAAGGCGGAAGACCACGCAAATGGTCCCGAGAAGTTACATACGCATGCATCTCCGAGGAAGCAATCGCCGTTCGAGATCGGTGGAGCCAATCCGCGTCGCGGTGTCTATCGTATATGTAGGGGATTATAAGCGCGTTTCGAATACCTCGTCGTTTTTAATGCAAATATCGTCCCGCGTTATGTATATACAGTTGCCCAAGCCGGATGATTCACAGCAAGCGACCGCGGGCGACGCAAACTTGGACGTAAATTGCCGCCGCTATCTCTGCAAGGCCTAAGCCACCTTATACGTTAATTTTCAGCGTACGAAAACAAACAACAAAAAATTACCAAGATATATAAGCCAGAGGCCTGGAAATAACGGAAGTGTAGCATTTTGCCCGTGTTCGTGTGTGGTCGTTAACGGACGTTGGCCTCGCTCACGATAAGGCCGCAATACAGCAAACAGACTCAACCCTCGCTATAACGAATTCATTACGTCACGAAAATATAGTTCGTTATATCCGATAATTCATTTCAAAGGCATAATCGTGCATTGTCTTATACGCAACACTATATTTTTATTTAATTCGCTATAACCAATAATTCGTTATATCCGCATTCGCTATGTCGACGTTCGACCGTATAATAACGTACCGAGGCAAGCACGACGTCTGAAGCAACAAGGTTCAAACACCTGTGTCGCATCGAAAACAGCGTGTCGACTTGATTGTCGACTCGTGCTCATCGCACGACCTCATCCGCGTAGTACATTCGAGAGTCCCGCATGCCGCAGATCACGCCTCTTCTGCTTCACACAAACGGCACTGACAACTCGGAAAACATTTGCACTTAGCCTCGCATCCTGTTTAAAATCTCCGCAAGAAATCTTAACGATTCCGTCTTCGTCCGCGAGTTTCAAAGAAGCACCGCACCGCGGCCGGCCATCGCAATTCACTCGAAAAGTGCACACTCACGCAAGACCTTGTCAAAAAGCAGCAGGTCTCTTGAACTACTAAACACAACAACGATCATCATCATCAACAGCAGTGTTCTCTCATCATTTTCGCCGATCCCGCCGGAAAAGAAACCGTGCAACGAGCGAAGCTGTGAGCAGAGCTATATCCTACAATACGAAGCGGCTTCCTTTGGTCTTGTACACTCTTAAAAAGAGAACACCTTTGTCATGCGTTCCTAGTGCGCCGCGTTCGCGCGTGTGCATACATACGTTACACAGATGACACTGAAAACGTATCATCCCTTCTTATCTG
>JABSTT010003495.1:0-28786 GCA_013339685.2 Hyalomma asiaticum | reverse complement strand
AGGAAAGAAAACTGCTAGAAAGTTGAATCCGTCATGCACATTAAAGTTAAAGGCAAGCATACAGGTGGCAGCCAGCACCTGTCAGTGCCTGCCGTGGTAATTAGCGCACGCACGGTGAGTGGGGTTAAAAAGCCAAGAATACGCCTAAACGGACACGTTGACGGGAGACCCGCCCGCTCATTAGCGCCGACTGTCGCGGAGGGTCGGCCTATGCGACCGGAAAGTGCCAGCGCTACAGACGAGGCGTTTGCTTGCCGTTAAATAAAACAGCGATGCGGCAAGAAGTGTCCAGGTCTTACGTACTAATGAACTCGTTACACAGTCCTCAGTATGCAATAAAATTTTGCAATATTTAGCGAAATTGCGACACGTTAGAAAGTTTCACCGCCGCACTGTTACGAAGAAATCAAACCCGTGACCGAGAAATGTAGTGTTGCGAATTGAAAGAGTCAATGCTTGAAATTCTGTGGGCGTCTCCTGGGGGAGCAGAATGTCCCGCGACGTCTTCCGTAGTTTCCTACAAAAAATTCCGTGTTAATCTCAAAATAACAGAAAGCGTTCAGGCCCTCCAGCATGTCCTTGCTTTCAACTTTGTGCATTAATTAGCTACGGTAAGCCCTAACAATGTTTCGAATTTCCTGTGATTCGCTCGAAGAAGTGTGTACCCACCACTTTACATTAAGCGGGCGCGGTTATTCTGCCTCGCGAAAGCTGATTTGCGTACACGCATACAATGATAGCTGCGACCGCTGGGGAGTGTTATTTTTGGAGCTGAGAATGCACGAGGCGCTCGTTCTCTTTTTCACTCTCGTTCATTCGGCACCGAGTAAGTGTCACAGCTTTCGGAACGATATCCTGCGCTTTATGCGCGCGTAAGCTGGGAAGTCGAAAAAATCACGCGATTGTTATCCCATTGGTGACGATAGCTTGCGTCGCTCATTAAACAGGTAGATTTGCGAAACAACCCCGAGCTTTATATTTATTATTATTATTATTATTATTATTATTATTATTATTATTATTATTGCCCTGCGGCACTTGTGGAATCCTCAGTTTTAGCGTGAATACTGCTGCGCGAACGTGTAAGAACCCCAGGTGATCAGAAATTTCCGGAGACCTTCACTAGGCGGCTTTCTCTCCTTGTATAATGCTCTATGACGAAATAGAGCATATTCAAAGAGCGTGAGGAGAAGCCGCTTTTTGAGTTGAGGGCTCCTGAAGAAGTGGAAGCTTTGTGCTCCGCTTGTGAACGCTACGCTTCGCGGATGACTACAGCATTTGGCTGAGATGTTCGTTGCAGCGTAGGCAAGCCGTAGAATATGTTTTTTCACCAAGCCCGGAGGGTGGTTCAGGACCCCTTTAAGAAGTCCCATGAAGGGGTACCCACCTGTGAAACGTCAATTTCTTCGGTTGAACACGTGCGACGCTCGTGCGCCTCAACACACGGCACCTCATGGTATATGCATTCCGGGGCGCGTCTTGCCATCTCGATGATTCGAACGAGAACGTTGTGGCAAATAGTGATAACCACAGGCGAAAGAGCGCCCGATGCGCCATGGATGCACTCGCGAAATAATACAAGCTGCGGGAGCCAGCACGACGCATGCTGCGTCCCATGATGCCTCCACTGAGGAACAGGAAAAGATACGCCGCCATGGAAGAAAATGCAGGGGTGACGCTACGCGTAAAACTCACCGCTTGCCTATCACGTGGTGTTGCTCATTTCCCAGCATGCCCCTGTTAAACTTCCGTATATTGCCATAGCTTTTTGTGCTTCATTGTCGCACTGTAATAAAAAAGTGGCCTGTTTAGAGTAGTGTAGGAGGGGTCGACTGACCCGTGCGAAGGCGTAAAATGAAGCTGATCATCAAACCGCAATCCCCTAATCCCTTTCCCACCTCATCCCCAACAGTGGCCAAGAGCCGTCCCCCTTTTTTTCCTTTTTTCCCTTTTTTTTCTCTCAATAAAGGTCACATTCCATTCCCTTGTTAAATCTGGGCTTCAAAAATGTCACGTGACGCTCCCTCCGAACTTTATTTTTCCTCCATGGTGGAGCCAATGTCGTCATGTTTGTTAAGAGTTTTGAAAAGTGGCGCTTCTTTGCGATTTTTTATAGCATTTACCTGCGTCTCATGCAAAAAGGAGTTGGACTTCCCTTATTATAACTGCTTGCAGACACCTTGCACTCACTTACTTTTTACATATCCGTAAAGTAAGGTACGGCTGTTCCTTTTCTGCTCGAATCAACGTGCTTGAGTTTGCAGCACAATTCTCATTTCAGCCGCACGGTTCAGGAAGGCACGCACACATAGCAGGGCCAGAAAAAAGTAATGGCCGCCATTCCGCCCTGCGAATCCGAATGTCCCGCAAAGCTGTATCAAACAGGTCACGTGCTGATTATGAGGTTTGTACTTCACACGAGGGCTTCGAATGACGTCAGACGGCCCTTTCGAAAGCAGCTGCAATCTCGTCTTTACCGGAAATGCTTGGGAAGGAGTTTCCATTTGCGCAGGCGCCCTATCATCCATCACGAGGTTCTGACGCTTGTTTAATGGTTTTCTTTCTTTGTGGTTTTCGGCTCTACGTTTCCGGGCACAGAGGTGGCGCATTCTTTCTTAGTAAGATCTTCTTGGTCAAGACATGCAAGCTGCAAATATATTTATATAAGTCCCAATACTAGTTTCAACAACTAACACAGGAGTCCTTACCGAAAAGCGCTCGCTTGCGCAGGCTTATTCGCGAATACAGCTAACAAAGACATGCCGTCTGCCTTGAATTGTTAACCTGGGGTTTTCTGTTTACGGCACGAAATTTTCCGACCACCGAGTGGTATACAACTTCGGTGTAATAAACTTGGTCGAGAAGGAGCTGCGAGCTAGGGGCTACTAGCTCAGTGTGATCGAATTATTGAACCAAATGGAATAGCACCGCAGGGAGTGCAACCACTGACCATAGATTCCACTCTGTCTTTCATTTATGTCGTTTCAATCGATTTGCCATTGCCCAAGATTACTTCTTCAGTGTTGACTGATCCTTTACAGCAGTGACAAACAGGTAGAAAAATAGTTGATGTCATAGGAAAGAAAACTGCTAGAAAGTTCAATCCGTCCATGCACAATTAAAATGAAAGGCAAGCATACAAGGTGGTAGCCAGCACATGTCAGTGCCTGCCGGTGTAATTAGCGCACGCACGGTGAGTGGGGTTAAGAAGCCAAGAAGACGCTAAAAGGACACGTTGACGAAGAAGACCCGCCCGCTCATTAGCGACGACTGGCGCGGAGGGGCCGGCCTATGCGACCGGAAAGTGCCAGCGCTACAGACGCGGCGTTTGCTTGCCGTTAAATAAAACAGCAAATGCGGCAAGAAGTGCCAGGTCTTACGGACTAATGAACTCGTTGCACAGTCCTGAGTATGCATAAAATTTTGCAATATTTAGCGAAATTGCGACACGTTACAAAGTTTCTCCGCCGCACTGTTACGAAGAATCCAAACCCGTGACCGAGAAATGCAGTGTTGCGAATTGAAAGTGTCAATGCTTGAAATTCTGTGGGCCGTCTTCCGGGGGGAGCAGAACGTCACGCGACGTTTTCCGTTAGTTTCCCACAAAAAATTCCGTGTTAATCTCAAAATAACAGAAAGCGTTCAGGCCCTGTAGCATGTCCTTGCTTTCAACTTATGTGTATGTAGATATAGCCAAGGCCCTAACAATGTTTCGAATTTTCGGTGATGTGGCGCTCGAAAGAAAGTGTGTACCCACCACTGTACATTCAGCGGGCGCGGTTATTCTGCTTCGCGAAAGCTGTATTTGCGTACACGCATACAATGACAGCTGCGACCGCTGGGGAGTGTGATTTTTGGAGCTGAGAATGCACGATGCGCTTCGTTCTCTTTTTCACTCTCGTTCATTCGGCACCGAGTAAGTGTCACAGCTTTCGCAACGATATCCTCCGCTTTTATGCGAGCGTCAGCTGCGAAGTCGAAAAAAAGCACGCGATTGTTATCCCATTGGTGACGATAGCTTGCGTCGCTCATTAAACAGGTACATTTGCGAAACAACACCCGAGCATATTATTATTATTATTATTATTATTATTATTATTATTATTATTATTATTATTATTATTATTATTATTAGCCCTGCGGCACTTGTGGAATCCTCAGTTTAAGCGTGAATAACTGCTGCGCGAACGTGACAGAACCCCAGGTGGTCGGAATTTCCGGATCCCTCCACTACGACTTTTCTCTCCTTTCTATCTCTTTCACTCCCTTTCCCCTGCCCCCACGGGCGCTTAGCCGTACCCCCACATGGGCTGCAGAAATTAGCGTCCTTTCCTTAACCGACCCACAATCATCATCATTACGCAGAACGTCTTGCTTTGCTGTACTGTTTTCCAAAACAAGATATGGTAAATTTGCGAGAAAGGTTCATGTTCCGGCAAGTTTTAATGATTTGTTTTCTGATGATTCGTTTTCTGTAACCACGAAACATGTCCTAAGAAAGAAGCTAAAGTCACCGTAAGTTCTACAGTACAAAGATTGTTTTTTTTTATGCTTCGTATATTACTGGGATTATCTGCTCTAATCGAGCCGCATACTTATCTTCCTAGCTTTATTGCCTACAGAAACTTCATTTTCAATACATAATGGTTGTTATATTATTAATTGTATGTAATACCTTTGCTTTTTCTAGTGTGTTTAGGTAATGTATAAGTAGGTTATTTATCTGTATTATCCTTTTTGTTATATTATTATTGTTTGTTGCGCTCTTGTTTTTTCTAGTGTGCTTAAACGCTGTGTAAATAGGCTATTTATCTGTATTATTTTTTTTCGTATAAGGTAGCGTACAAACTTTGTCGATCTCTGTATTGTCATCGATCGTTTGCTGATGTGCCAGGCCTAGTCTTCCGAGCCTCCTGATGGCTTTCACAGTCCTGTTGTCCTTGTTGCATTTTCCCCCAATGCGACAAATATTATTATTATTATTATTATTAACAGGAGCAGCACTCGTAGTAGTAGTAGTAGTATATCGTCGTTGTTGTATGACTTCCATAGTTTTCTTGGTAGACAGAAAATAACTAGAACATTACGTAGAAAACGGAAAGAGAAATAAGCAATAAAAAAGATGCTCTTCAAGCTAGTTGTTCGTGCAGTATCGTGGGACAAAATCAGCAAAGCACAAAGACACAGATGTTTCAGTAAATTGTATATATTTGCTTCGGGGTTATCCTTTTGTATGCATCAATGTGAAGAAAAAACGCAGAAATCTCTAACATAACCGCAGTAAAGGCACGCAAAAGTCAGGGAATACGTAAAACATTCAGAAAAAACATAGAACGAGAAAGATGCTGCGTGATTAAAAAAGAAGCATGTGAGCTCCGCCTTTTATTGATGGCCGCTTCGTGTACCGCTCAAGAAGAAGAGCACTAAAGCTACCTCTATATTGTCATGCAAACTTAAGAAAGAGGGGTCATAATGAATATTGAGTAAGTGCGAATTTTTATAACGCTCTTGAGTTAATGAGCACCCGTCGAAGCATACTAGGCGCAGCGCGGTTAACAAAACTCAACAAAAATGCTAACGATGCTCTCTTTAAGAAATCTCCCAGCCATATGTTGGCAATATATTTAAGTAAACAACAGGAAATACAAGGCAGTAAAGAGTAAGAAAAAGTTATTAATAAGAATAATGACAAGAAAAAGAAGTTTCCGTGGACTGTCCTTTGGCTCATGAATTCGGGGCGCTTGCTTGATGCCCATACAGAGTATGGGAATCAACGATACGTTGCTGTAACATAGCAGACTTCGCCTACACTAAGGATTATGTATAGACATGTACGTCCTTTACAAATGTGTGCTTTAATAAAGGACATACATACATACATACATACATACATACATACATACATACATACATACATACATACATACATACATACATACATACATACATACATACATACATACCTCTAAAATACAACCCGATTTCGCTCACGTCTCACTCATACAATATTCGGGAGAATAAATAATCTTGCCCTTCAGTTAAAGAGACTTTTCAACACTTTTTAAATACGCGATATGGTACCCATCAGCCGTTTCGTTTCAAACGCAGGTAGAAAGCACCCGCCATCCATTCAACAAATGACCTCACTAGGCGCATCAATTACATTTTTTTCGTTGCTCTTCGAGAGAGATATGAACATTTCCTTTAATTGTTGAATTCGAAAGCAACAAGTAAGGCATAGCAATAAGGCATAGTTTGACACATACCCCCATTCTGTTCGCATAAAGTATACTATACGAGGCTGTGGGATGATTTACCCTCTCCTCTTCTCGTTTGCCTGCTGCTCAGCCTATAGCATCTCTTCTCCTGACTTCCCTTTCCCACCATATTTCTTATACTACACTAGGCATGGCTACGCTGTGTTAGGGACTGCTGGCACGTCCATGTTTTCTTTGTTGCACACGAGCCTTTATGTAGTAGTGGTCTGATAGCACTACTACATAAGAACGCTACTACCACAAAGAACGCACGCAAATGCCGCTCATTGGTCATTTCATAGAAGTCCACGCGCAACTATTCGATGGTGATTTCATGATAACGATGATTTTCAGTACATGAACCAAGGGAATCCTCCGGTTTAAACAGCTACACTGTTCAATTCGTTTCTCCTTTTTGGCGGGAATGGACGTTCTTATAAAAGAAGAGATATTTTTAGAAGATGGGAATGTCGTGGTGGGAACGAAGAAACTTCTGGAGAGCTTTATTTTTTTGTTAGCTGCCAACGCTGTCAGCGCGAAAAGAGGCAGTTTTAGGGATGCGTACTCGAAGAAGCCTTGATGGATAATTTGGCTGCATAGTGGATAACTCCAAAGCAACAACAAAGTGATAATTGCAAATGTTAGGATCTCAAACGGTTTCCAGGAAGGAGAACAGGGAATATAACATGTTGGTTTTGAAATTAGAAAAGACACCTCAAAAGGAAAACATAAAGTCTGACAATGAACTAAGACAAAATAACACGAAGCAAGCTGTTATGTCAGAGTGCTGTTCGCAGCGCAGCATGGTGCTTTCCAGAAAGTTCGCTCGAGAAAATCTTGTGCAGTTTTTTTCTAGAAGCATAAGAGAATGGAGAATGCTTGTGGAGAACCCTCACAGTCGCTTGTATTTCTTGTTCTTTTTAACCGTTAGCACTTTGACTGTATACCTTGTTGAAACGCTTGTAACAACGGGCACGACAGCTCCCGTTTAAGTATAATTGAGTGCTTGAGAAAAGCGGAATGAAGGTGTGGACTCGTAAACATTGAAGCTTCGCGCGCAAAACCCCCACATAACCCTTATATAGAAGTTTCCTTTATTCTTACACCTAAACGAAAACTAGGACAGACCAGCGTCCACCAGGGAAATCTTGACGGTCTGCTATGGGCAAGTGTGTAGAATAGCTGGCAGCGTTTTTGGGGTGTATTCCACACCATAGTAAGTCTGTAAACTGCGCGTCTTCAGCAATTTGAATTGCCATTGGCACCATTGTAGAGCCTCAGAATCGATATTGTAGCCCTTTTGTCAATGTACTTGCAGACACCCGCTTTGCCATATGGTGATTCGCTGTTTCCGCAGCTGGGAAGATTTTGGATGTTTTCACTGGTCTCCTGTTATATCATAAAATGGCACGCCATTTTTCCCATAATTTAGCAAGAGACAATAAATCAAAACATTATGTTGATAAGGGAATGAGGCCTCCGGGAAACCGGAATATCGTGGCATTACGTAAAAAAATAACAGCTAGCGATGTTTTTTTCGCCATCCTCTAATGCTGTCAACGAGACAACAGCAGCCTGTGCATCCGATAAAGCGTTTCAATAATTTTTGTGTGGTGGATAAAACCACAGGAACCAAGAAGAACAAATGCGAAAACTAGGATCCAGCATTTGCCAAAATGTGTTGATTATATATCGTTACTGTCAGCGGAGACAAGTCGTTTCAAGAAAACACGAAGTGAAAATAATTTTACAAACAAAGAAAACCAGCCAAGTCCTATACTTTGCTGGCCCAAGCTGGTAAGCTGGCCCAAGCTGGTAAGGAACGCTGGTAAGGAACAGCTGGCCCAAGCTGGTAAGGAACGAGAACGCGCCCTCGCCCGCGAGAGACAACCTGACGCAGGCAGCGTCCGCTAGCTGCCCCCCCCCCCTTTCTCTCCTCCAGGAACCCTCTACCCTACGGAGCAGCGCCCGCGTCCCGCGTCCCACACCACCACAGCACATGTGCGTCCCCTCCCCCTCTCTCTCTCCTCTCCTATGCTCCCTGCCTTTCTTACCTCTAGGAATCCTCTATTCTACGGAGCGGCGCGCACGACAAATTGTGCGACAGCTGCATACTCCGCTGAGGGCGCCACGGTAGTTCCGCGGTATGAAAATGACGGAGCGTGCGCGCCTCATTATCTCTCCTGTGCAGCGCCGCGATGAGCGCTCCGGCCGCTACAGCGAAAAATTACACCATCTCCCGCTCAAGCTAACCATCTCCTCGCTGCTTGGATGGATGGATGGATGGATGCTATGAGCGTCCCCTTGGTAACGGGGCGGTGACACGTGCGCCACCAGGCTCGTAAGAAGATTCAAGAACTTTTTTTTCTCTCTCTTTAAGTTTTCCTCATGCCTTTTAAATCTACTTCAATCAAATCGATCATAATATAGCAAAAACGGAAATTCATTGCCCAGTTCCCTGCCCCTTATGGCAGAAAGTCCATATTTTCCCCTATAATTATTTTTGTCCGTTCTCTCTAGTTTTCTGCCACCAGTATTCTAGCCGTCTCTTACTTATTTCAATCGCGGCTATGTTCAGCTTCCCGTTGTTCGCCCTAAAACCCAAGGCTTCCTGTAGGGTGGTGCCCAAACGTACACCTGGGTGGATATTTCCGCATTCAATCACCACTTGAGTCACCACGAGAGTCACAACGAGAAGAACCACCACGAGAGGAACGAGAGGAATCACCACGAGAGGAACCATGTGTGGATGCTTCGCATCCACACATGGTTCCCTATAGCGGGAGATCGTGTAATTTTTCTTCCATTGGTTAAACCATCATAACAATAAATAATTGCCCCGACACCTTAAGCGGTACGCATGAGTTCAAGTTTCTGAAAGATGACGTATCTGCACTCGATCTATAAGTACCCCAATATGGCACAATACATGTTCTCATAATCACTCGCATCTCTGTTTTTTGCAGCTGTATCCGAATCATCGACGAAAGGAACTTATTTTGGGGTTTTAACGTTCTACACGACAATGTGCAATATGACACGACAAATGTATGAAAACTGCAAACTATATGTTTTCCATCTTGGCTTTAACGCCTACCTAAAGCTGGGTAAGAAGGGTTATTTCAATTTCTTCACTACTCAAGTGGTGAATGCTTATTTTATGAGTTCACAGCCCTCCGAGCTACAAAAAGTACCATTTCTTTCCGTCGATTAACATTTCTTCCAACTTCTCCTGACATTATGCAGTGTTCTTCCTGTATCATCCCCGTTATTCTCATCACAAAAGCGATTACGCCATACCTTATTTTCAGTTCTGATGCTCTTCAGCAATTTGTGTCAAGCAGACAGCGTTGGCATAATATATATCCCCTTCAGACCAACGAACTGATCAGGAGCCCTACCACCCCCCCCCCCCCCCCCCCCCCACTGTCACTGCAAATATTATATTAGGTGATCATAGCCAACCGTTTGCTCAAGAAAAAAAAAACAAAAAACGCGAAGCCCTTGATGAAAGCGTGTGGTAATGCAGCCTCGATAGATCCTGCGGACATTGTTCGGCAAGATGTGGGATTTGTTACCTTGAAAAATGGGGGCAAGAAATCCAGCTCGTTTAACTTCATTTGCGGCCGGAGATTATGAAACGTCACATAAACGACGAAGCGTGTAACTGACACGTTGTTTCGCAAGCATGCTGTGAAGAGTGGCAAGAACCTTTCAGCAGCTTTCGCAAGTTGCTGCAACAAAAGAAAAACTGATTTGTCAAGCCTGGTAGTACATGCACTGCACTGTTGAGAAACATTCTTTTCCTTCGTGCCCTACTAAAATGATTACGCTATTCCGATGTAGGGCAGGGGAAAGTTTGAAACAATTGCAGCACGTAAAAACACGCTGCTATTTTGAGATGTCGGTACAGTGACCTTATGGAATCAACGAATTACGGGATTGTAAGTTTCAAAATAGCGTCGTGAAGGGGCCAGCAAGATGTGTAGACCGTTTTACCAGCAAGCTCCTGTTTCGGAGCAAGGACTGGTGTAAAGATATTTCGACAGCCGAAAATAGTATTTCATAGGAACCGAAATCTTGCTCAAATTAAGACCCAGGAGCACTGATTTAGCATAGCTCAAGGATGTAGAAAGACTGTTGTATAAGGTTATAAGGAATTTGTTCCCTAAAACTCCCTTGTTTTACCTAGGAAATCTTAGCGTCGCGACAGATTTCATCACATAGGCTTGCGTCATTACTGAGTCAAAATCGTTATTGTAGCCAGAGACAACTTACTTTCATCTGGTAACACACCCGCTGCTTTGAATAATGAAGGGAATGTGCTTGAACTTCGAATTAAAAGCAGCCGCCGCGACTCCCATGCAATGATGAATGGCAGGCAGAGGTAATCGATATTCTGATAATACATAGCAAATGCTGCACTAATATTTGCTGCGAAGTGGTATAGGCCTCGCCTTCGTTGTGGAGGCGTTCCTCTGGAAGGGAAATATTGCACATAGTCTAAGTAAACTTTCACAGCTTGCCGCAGTGTATACGGCGGTATATAAAAAAAAGAAAGCTCCACATCTCTTGATGACAATATGGGTGAGGTAAGCATATTCTTATGAGATGAGAAAGCGAAAGCGTTTCTTTTGGCTAGATTGTTGTTGCGGAGGGGTACTGCAAACTTGTTGCAGAGTTGTGTAATAAAAATGACGCAATGTGGGAGGCCATATTGTGTTGATTTACAGGATTTGATGCCATCGAAGTACTGTCGACACTTCACATGTCCTCTTCTATTTCGTCGTCCAGGCAGTATGTGCAGATATGCCCAAGGCAGCTCTCGGGCATATCGAAGTAGTGCGACCGCCGCGGCGTTGTGAGTGCCGTCACTAGACAGTCACCGGTGTCGTCACTGTTTTATCGTTCCGATTACGGCGTGCTTAGGCCGGGGTACATAGACACTACCATGACCTTGTGATCGAGTAATAGGTGGATACATACATAAGATCTCGCACAATGTATAGGTGGGTGGTGAATCCGAGATCGATGGGCGTACATCTCGACGTCGTGATGGCCTCAGCAGGTGTCTTCAATTCGAGATTGACCTCGGCACTCATGGCGGCGAGAAATGATGGGCTAGCCGGCGCATTCGCGAGCCGAGTGTTGATACGGCAACGCGACGCAGCTGGGCGCGCGCTTTCGCCAACCCAGCGAGAGAGACAGAGAGAGAACAACTTTATTAAAAAAAAAAAGGAAAAAGGAAACCCCCGTCCGGGTCAACTAATAGAAAAAAAAAGCCTAGCCCTCAGACAGGCCTAGAAGTGTTAAATGTCCAAGGAGTGCCTTCATGAGGTCTGGGTAGGAGTCCGCCAGCCACTCCTCCAGGATCGCAGGTCTTAGTTTGGTTGGTAGGTGTTTGAGGCTCTCGTCCATAGCTGCACGAGCACTCGGACAATACCACAGAACGTGGGCGTTATCGGGGAATCCACCGCATGCCATGCAGGAAGAAGACCCGTCCTTGCCTTGTACGTAGTGCTCAATGTGAGGTGTCATCAAAGAGTGAGTTTGGGCACGCCTCACCAGGGCTGCCTCGCGTCTCATCATGGAGTGAGGTGGATCAGGATAAACCCTGCGGTTGTTGCGCATCTCGTCTAATCGTTCGCGCCTATCTAAACGCGCCAGAGCAAGTAGTACACCGCTGCAGTTAGTAGCTCCAGCGGAATGTAGCTCGTGCCGACTGCCGCTGCGGCGAGAGTTGGCGCCGTCGTCACTTCCGGTGGGAGAAGTCACGTGCTTTCCGGGCACGGCTTTTGCGGACGCTTTTTGCGGACGGCAGCTGGGCGCGCGCTCTCGCCAACCTAGTCAAGAAACGCTTTCGCGTTAATATGGGTGAGGCTGTTCTCCACTTTCTATTTCTATATACACCACACGTAAGCTCTCGAAGGGATTTCCCGTCTCATCTTTCTCAAGTTAGGTCGACTGCACTTCTCCTGATGCTCACCACGACATGTAGCTGGCTGCGTCAAAACATGGAGAATTTCACAACTCCCATTTCACAGTGCGTGGCTTTCTACATTATTCATTTCAGCGTTAAGACTCACGATGATGTTGAAGACATGGCATCACTTAGAGCCCTATTCATCCAGTAAATACGCGAAAATACTTCTTTCCTCCGTGCCTTTGTTTCTTTAGGCCATGTTTTTATCCCGCACTTCATCAGACGACGCCACTTGAGCATTAAATTTTGGTCATTACATGGGCTGACAAGACATCAGGGGAAGGAGTCGTTCCCCACCAACGGCACGAAACACTTTATATTGTGGCATTCTTAAATGAAGACAACATTTCTGCAAGATAAAATTTATGCCACATGTTTCATACCACCTGTATTGGCGAATACTGTGCTGTACAAGAGTAGAGCACATTTCTCTATCTTTAAGGTATATATTAAGCAGCATCACGTCCCTCCGCTTTAAGTTTCCCGTAAGTGTGGTAGTTCTTTTTAGAGTGAGACCAAATACGTCTGTAATATGTTCAGGCCAATATAATGCAGATAATTTAGTCCAAAGAAAGAAACCAAGTACGTTTCGAAATTGAAACCATGATAATAGAGACTAGAGGAAGGAAGGAAGGAAAAAATAGAGAGGGAAAGGCAGGGAGGTTAACCAGTGTAGGACAACCGGTATGCTACCCTGCACGAGGGGAAGGGGACGGGGGAGATTGAAAGGTGAAAGGAAAGAGGAAGAGAGAGAGAGAGGGTGCACATATAGCACATTGTCAGAGTCAGTGGCACCTGCATGGTACGTGACATCACACATCGCTGTTAAAGTCGTTTGTGCAAGTCCGTCGTCTTTAAAAAGTGCAGCAGCGCCTTTGTCAACTTCAGTTGCAATGTCTTGTGTGGCCGACAAGCAATGAGTACAAATTCCCTCTGGTGCTGGCTCCGTACAAACAACACAACAACATCAATCGATAACGTTGGCACCCAAGGTTTCTTAACGAGATTAGAGGGTGCTCTGCAAATAAAGGAAAGATGCTTGGGTAAGACGAAATTGTTAAAGAAGTAACGCCTGCAAGCTGCTAGTGTGTTTCGTGCAGTGATGTCGCAATTCTCAGCTAACCATGTAAGCCAGAGCCCAAACAGAACTCAACAAGAAACGACTGTAGCTTGCGATGTGCTTCGCATGCCGAGAGCAAAGAGCATTGCGTCACGGGGTTACTCGTCTTTGCCGTCTCGGCAGAAGTGTCGATGGAGCTTCTCTTATCAGGGCACCATTTTGTCGTTTTTGAGGGCTAGAGCTGTTTGCACAAGCTGTGTGTAGGACGTTTCTTCCTTCCTTGTTTGGTTATAGGCAGTACAGTGCGAGTTGCTTATTTCTTTATTCGGTTTTTACAGGATATTGTGGATGTATTTATCCTGTTATTCTTATTAACAGGGACACAATGTGTTGGCACTGTACTAGAAGGGCAAATATTTCTTTCTGACACTTCAACGACTATGACCCAGCCATTGCTGAGCTATCATACATGGCTATCGGTCCGGCGTGGCGCAGGGCACTGGTACTCTGGCACACAATACCTTACGACGCTCCCTAACAATGTCGTATAGTAAGAGCAGCGCTTACTAATTCATTCCATTACATTTACATTCTTTTTTTTTCTATCGCTGCACTGCGTCATAGAGAATCTACTTTAATATATGTTGTAGAAATCTGGCAAATAATATGTCCCAATAAGCAAGAACACTAGATGCACGAACTTAGCTATTACATAAAAATGCACTGAATGGACGCAAGAAGACACGGCAAGACTATCACTTTCAGGAACTAGCTGGTACAACGCTTTTCCTTCAACCTGTGTTTGTGAGCCACTCTCAGCAAAGCTTGGTATTCAAGCATCAGCAAGACAGTGCTTCTGCTTTAGCTTATATGTGGCCGCCGCAGTATCCTGCACTGAAAAGCAAAGAATTTTGGAATATTCACTAAGTGGTCCTGCCAATCACCAAGTTTCGGATGAAGAAAAGCGTTTGGCGAAAGTCTTGGTGATGTTTCGCTGTTTCAAAGAATGGTATACGAGGTATGAATAACGACACTAATGTTAGTACGTCCAGAATTCTTATTTGCTGCATAGGTCGGGAAACGTATAGGCTCGCACTTTATACGGCCCTCGAATTTCGTGTGCACATGATAGCGCTTGTGCAATACGTTGTTCACCCGTACGGGCCAGGCGCTAAATGCTACTTGCCACCATGACCCCTGTGTGAACTTTATGTAGTACCTTACCACGCAAACTTATATCTCACGAAGCCAGCCATAAAAGTCTTTGGGAAAAACATTGTCCCACGCTGATGAAAAGTTCTTGCAGAGGAAAAATGACGTCAGAGCACGTTCTACGGTATCAATCGGCACGTTCTACGGTATCAACCCCTCCCGCGTTCGCAAACAACGATCTCCGATCTCTCCCCAGGTCTCAACGTTTTCTACGCCACATTCAACTGAAGTGGTCTTTGTAAAATACAGTAAACCAAGTATCTTAAGTATATTTTTTTGCGAGTACCATACTTAAATACTCGAGGTGCACAATGTTCAGCAGCGCACGTTAAGAAAAATTACATTTCGTGCCAGGATTAATTAAAGTTTATTGTCTGTCTGTCTGTCTGTCGTGCCAGGTTTTCTTACCCCTGGGTGGAAACGTCGCCAGTGGTAGCTTTATAATCCTGCCAGCCAGTTGAAGCACTGAAAGGGAGGTAAGTAATGCAACACTTTAACATTTGTAGCGGCGTTAGTTTCTACCTCAACTCGATCAATGCCACGTTAGTGTCATTGATCGAGTTCTTGATTATTACCTTTTTTTAGATCAGCAGTAGCAGGCACTTTCAGCGGTATATAAGCAAACATTTCGCGCTCCGATGCACGAAACATCAGTGATTCACCAGTGCCTACATGTCCGGTCTGTGTAAACTTCACCCGTACTAAATGGATAACATCACCATTCAACAGCACTGAATAAAGCCTAAATACTTTGTTCTATATAAAGAAAAATTTAAGGGATTTTAATGTTTCATTAAGTGTCTCATATTTCCCTAGCCCATAGCGTTTGGTGGACGTTTCGGTGACGTCAGTAGAAATCGTTTGAATTCTATCACATGTGACTCATACGAGTGCATCTTCCCAATGTATGATGCCCAGGTGACTTCCTTCTTTCTTTCTTTGACCACATCAAGTTTTGGTGCATTCAATTTATAATAAATAAATTTCTTGAGAGATGCTTCGTCATATGCAGCACTAACCACATGCTCTCTTGACATATGTATTGTAAAAAACTGTTAACTGGAACCCTTCATTCCGTTTACGTAGGTTTATTTTTACTGGAACTTGAGATGCTTCACAAAACACCTTCACTTCCTGGACGCAAACGAACGGTTCCCGGGTAGCAATATAATGCCACTAAATACTAGCGCCATAAAAAAAAAAAAACAAGGCACCGCAGCACGTTGTAAAGAAAAGTTCCCTGCAGTCTTGTTCCAGACCTGGTGGTTGCTTTTTTACGAGAACACATGCAAGAAGTATTACAGGAAAAAAAATGTGGTTGATCCCTCTGCCATAGGAACCGGTATAACACGAAAGTCAAACTTGTCTTCGCGAAGTTTTGGAATTCATAAGCGGCAGTCTGGTGAATCGAGGGGCGGGAGATGGCTTGGGTGCTGTGAACATGTAAACACGTTACATGTACACATCAGCGGCATGCACAGGAATGCTCGACAGTTGCACACGAGGGAAAGTTCTCGAATGACTCACATTGCTCCAGAAACATTGAATTCCACACGCCAGACACATGCGCATACCTGTCATTAACAATGAGCGTCTCCAGGCACCTTGCAAGCGAAACCGAACGGGTTGTCGGCCGAACGTTTTGCGAAAACGGAGCCCACTGCAACGAAATGCCAATAACTTGCTTGTCGACGCCGTCCTTGCGTTCGTGGACCAGTGCGCGTCGCAAACAAGGAATTTTTAATTTTAAACCTCGATGGTCGCAACTCAACCCACCACGCCACGCAGGACAAATTTTGCAGTGGCCGCGTTCTTACTTTGTCCAAGGAACGTACCGTCACGACTCCTCGACGCCGCCACGCCCCAGCCAGCCCCGCATGCGGAAAGCATGAAGAGCGAGGCGGCGGCACCGACGACTCTGGAATCTTCCATTGCCGCCCTTGAGACCCGCCTTGAAAACAATGTTACCACCATGATGAACGCATTGGCAGCGGAAATCATGGCTCAAATTACTAATCAATTTAATGTTCAAGTTAACGCTCAAGTAGCAGAGGCCTGCCCAATATGCTCGCCCGTGCAGCGCGCAAGGTAAGCCTAAAGGATGTATCTTTCCGCTCAAGCAAATTACCTCGTCGTACAGTTACTCTTAACGACGCTGAGGACAGTAGCTCTGTCTCTGCGAGTAGTACAAGCCTGTCTCTGGGAGTAGTACAAGCCGAGGGAGCCGGCTCCGGAGCTACAACCTCAACTGAAATTCCTAACACAGATAATGGCGGGACACCCTCCATGTAGGCGATCCCCCAAATCTAAATTGGCTTCCCCAACACTAATAACACAGTGGAACTGTCGGGGACTCAGGTCCCGTGCTAAGCGGGCCAGCCTCAGACTGTTCTTTTCAACCTTTGAGCTAATGCCCGCCGTAGTGGCCCTCCAAGAGCCAGGAAGGTGTGTCCCTATAACAAATTACACGACGTTTCAACAGGACCCCTTATCTTGTCCTTGCGTCCACAAGAGCTACACTACCAGCATGGTCGATCTCGGCCTCCAGCTCCCTTACTCATACGTAATGGTGACTCTACTTCCCGTCCGCTAGTCAGAGACACCGTTACATATCCTTAACGTATACTGCTCTCCCAAACTGTCAAACGTTTCATTCTCTGACCTCTTTAGACGCGCTCTAAGAGTTGCGGGCAGGGACCCCCTCCTGATTGTGGGTGACTTCAACGCCCCCAGTCGGGTTTGGGGTTACCATCGCGAAGAGAAACGTGGGCGCAAATTGGCTGAACTTGCGTCCACGCTGGGCCTGACTCTTCACACCGACCCAGTCCACCCAACTCGGACAGGCAATTCTGTGACACGAGATACGTGTCCAGATTTGGCCTTTACCCCGCAACATTCAGTATGCAGAGTGGGCCAACACTGAGGAAACGCTTCGTAGCGACCACTGCATCTTGAATACAATAATTCGGACCAAACCATTGGCAAAAGCCATAATACATGCCCGGCTCCCAGACGGGTCCACATTTAGGCTAAATTATAACACTGCAACATCAATATTAGAGCGAGAATACGATGCGTGGTCCCAAAAATAAATGTTTGCTCTCTCTCTCTCTCTCTCTCTCTCCCAAGAATTGGTTAGGAACGTTCGCTCCACTGAAAAGGAAATTCAGCTCTCGGAGGTGGTATCGGACGTGGGCAACCACCTCCTCCACCTCTGGGAAGCATGACATTGCCTTGTACGCCGACGGCGACGACTTAAAGCTCGAATCACGGAGCTCACCCAGAAGGCGGCCGAGTATGCGGCCCAGCTCGCGGACGCCAACTGGGTAAATAGATGCAACACGGCAGCGCGCCAAATGTCCGGCAAGAATACTTGGCGGCTACTTCGCGCCTCATAGACCCAACGCAGACCCGTACCGAAAGTCAAAAACATCTACAGAGGGCAATTAATAGCTTTCAGGGTGACACAACTCAGCTGGCGCACAAGTTAAGGGACCAGTACCTGTGCTCCACACAGGACCTCCGTGGATCAGCGTACTCCTATGCAGGTTCGGAGAACGATAAGCTGGACGAACCGTTCCAGCTTTTCGAACTGCGGAAGGCCCTGGCTAAAATGAAACAGTGGCACCGCTCCGGGTAGAGACAAAATTACTGTGAAAATGTTAGCTAACCTTCCCGACCCGGCATATGAATCAATATTAGCTTACATCAACTCAATTTGGTCAGGGGACGTGCCGCTCCCCATAGAATGGGAGACAGCCCTTGTTACACTTATTCCGAAAACTGGCAAGGCCGTGAACACGGACAACCTTCGCCCCATCTCTCTCACATCATGCGCCGGCAAACTGATGGAGACGATAGTGCGGGATCGGTTGTCTGAGTTTATGGAGAACCAATGTACTTTCGCAGAATCAATGCACGGGTTTCGCCCGCACAGATCAGCGCAAGACATCCTGCTTCAACTCAATCGGGACGTCCTAGACCCTATCGAATGCCCTCACAACGACAAGGTCGTTCTCGCCTTGGACTTAAAAGGGGCATTTGACAATGCGATTCACGAGGCCATTCTAGCACACCTATCACAAACCGGCTGTGGCTTGAGAGCGTTCGAATACATCCGGCAGTTTTTAACCGATAGACAAGCTTACATCCTCTTACAGGACAATGAACACGGTCCTTTTACCTTAGGAACTGGAGGTACACCGCAAGGTGCAGTGCTGTCTCCTCTATTATTTAATTTGGCGATGATGCACCTACCAACTCAGCTGGCTGATGTTCCCGGTATACGACACGCGTTGTATGCTGATGACATCACCATCTAGACTACGCAGGGCTCACTCGGAGACATTGAAGCGAACCTGCAGCGCGCCGCGAGCATTGTCGAACGCTATGCCAGCCGACGCGGCCTTCAATACTCACCTTCCAAATCTGGATTCGTGCACATACGCCCCTCGCCAAAGTACACGGCCAAAATTGAACTCTTGCTAGAAACAGGTCCAATTCCTGAACAAAAAGAAATCCGGGTACTGGGGCTCTTTATAAATCAAAACAGACAGTCAGACACCACATTGGCCAAACTCTGCAAGGTGGGCGACCAGGTGGGCCGCATGGTTCGCCGGGGCTCTGACAAGCGCAGGGGTCTACGGTGCAAGGATGCCTTCCGGCTGTCACATGCATTTGTAACGAGTAGAATTTTATATTCTACTCCATACCTCCACCTGCGGAAGCAAGACGAGGATGCACTTGAAGTTATCCTTCGCAATACTGTAAAGCGGGCCCTCGACCTTCCCTTAAACACCTCGAAACAGCGCCTTTTGGGCCTGGGCATGGTGAACACTTTCTGGGAGCTTCGAGAAGCCCACCTCATAAATCAGTACACTCACCTTTCAAACATGGTAGCGGGTCGCCGCCTATTAGCCCGCTTACACATCAGACACACCAACATCACGGAAGATCGCGTTCAACTCCCTTTTGAGTGGAGATGCGCCCTCCATGTCCGCCCTCTTCCAAGCAATATGACAAAAGAAGACCATAATGGCCGGCGCATGGCGCGGGCGGAAGCCCTGGCCCGCCATTATGGATCGAAACCCGGTGTGTTCTACGTGGACGCTTCTGGCCCACACCATGGGGGATGGTATACGGCCGCTTTCGTCCATGAGAACCGAACCGTTAACGGGCTCACTTTCCGAGCCCGAAACGTAACCCATGCGGAGGAAGTCGCCATTGCATTGGCAGCTTGTGATCCTAAATCGGGAACTATCATCTCCGACTCGGGAGGGGCCTGTCGAAACGTCGAAAATGGCTACGTCGCATACCTAGCTTGTCGATTATTGAAACATGCTGACTATCAGGGGAACCATGCACCCCGCCGTATAGTCTGGGCTCCTGCTCACATGGGACTGGAAGGGAATGAGGCAGCCGACGCCGCCGCCCGCGCGCTCTCTCATCGGGCATTCCCAATCGACTCCCCCGATCAGGACGACCTCGAATTCAATCCGATATATTCTTTCCGCGAAATTGCTCACCACTACCAATCTGACCGCAGCCTTTATCCACGTCCTTGTAAAGGATTAAGTAAAGCGGAGAAGCGGCTTCTACTCCGACTCTATACAAACACTATGCTGTGCCCGGCAGGTCTTAAACACTTCGATCCCGCCTTTTCCGGCATTTGCTCGCACTGTGGGGAAAAGTCTTCGGACATCTACCACATGCTGTGGGCCTGCCCCTCTAATCCCGCTACACCCCCTATCCCCAACCCAACCAGGGAGGACTGGGAGGCAACCCTGCTTGGGAGGCAACACTTCAGGCCCAAAAGGCCTTGGTGGGACGAGCCCAAGCTGCGGCCGATACCAATGGGGTCCCGTACTAGGTATCCCCACCTAGTGTTTGTAAGGACCGTCCCCTTAAGGGGCGGTCCCTGCATACCTCCATTTAATTCTTTGTGATTCAATAAATGTTCGCACCACCACCCCCTAACTTCAGCGGCGGTCGAGGCGCGATGACTACCGAAGCGCTGACTACTGGCGCGAACTCGAACGACAGTTTGGTTCGCTCTATCTATCGTTCGATAGATGGCGGTACCACCGCGCCGAACCAAAGCGGTCCAAGAGTGCAGTTTCAGGGAGGCGACGTTCATTTAAGAGTAATTTCGCTTGTTAAGCCCTGTAGTTCACGACACAAAACACCTCTTCTTTAACGGGACGGCAGTTAAATACAACTCGTAAAGCGCTATTGTGAACAGATAAGGCCCATCTGTTCCGGTGTGTCGGTAGAGCTTCCAGCTCCTTTCCACAAATCCCGGGCGAATGTGCGAAGCCTCTCTTGTTCGGGGTAAGTCCCTCGTCCGCTGTGTACACTAGTTTTCGGGGCGACCGCTAAAGGCGCAGCTGTGCAATAGTTGAGAGGCCGCCCGCTTGATGGCGCGGCACACACCTGTGCTCCTCCATCTCCACCATAGAGTTTCTTACAATTAGGAGAGGGAAATGTGGTGCCACCTTCTGTACGAGTTTCTCAAGGGGCGCTGTGCCGCAATGGGAATTATGGTATATGTGTCTGCCAGGCTTGTGTTCGCTGACGACGAGCGAGGTTGTGATTCATACCTGGATACGGCTCCATAAATATAGCTTTTCTAAAACAAAACCTTCCTAAACGGATCTCATTCACACATACTGCTTCCTACAATAAAATATTACTCACCTGCAGGGCATAACTAAACGGCGAAAAGAAACAGAGGATTGACGGACGCGGAGTGAGCGTTCACATTGTCGCCTGTCATCCAAATTTAGCGGTGAGTCGTTGCTTTTGACTTTTCTTGCGATAGCAATTATATAGACAGTCTCGGCTGGTTTTTAGCCACCCCTGTCGCCGCCGTCATGGACCGCATATATATATATATATATGTATAAGTTCCAAAACTATAATTCGGATAAATGCTTCCGAAGCGCGGAAACGAACCAGGAACCTCTCGCTCCGCAGCGCGTGGCGCACCACTACGCCACAAAGAGAAGATCCTGCAGGCAGCTAACGGCGAGCCTTATATACACACCCTTTACCGCTGGCAGGACTCAGACGGCAGGCTCTTATAAGCGTTCCTTCATTACTAGCGAGATGGCGCGAGGAGTGCGACAGGCGGCCGCCTTTACAACAGGAGCGCTGTTCAAACTGCGAGTATTCATTGTGACAGCTTATTCGTGCTCGTTTGGTGTATATCTGTGTGTTTCATGCGTGCTTCACTTGATAGCTCGCGCTCATCTACTGTTTGTTCATTTGGCGGCCTCCCCTAGCTTTTTATGTGTATAGCTTTGTGACACACAACGTATAAAGCACTTCGTACCAGCACGCGCTGCCCACGGGAGGCGCTCACTTACCAAGTGCATGTTTGCTACAATTAATATTGCTCCTGAAGCTGCGAGCCTCACTTCGTATAGCATTACAGTTTCTTGCTATCGCATTCATTGCGTCGCCCTTGCGGTGAAACTGTTACTTTTTTATAAAGCAGTATATACAAGGACAAGCTCTCAAATGTAGATAAAACTTCCTTTTAAGTTATGCTGCAAAAGAAACGGCTGATTACAGGCTGCTTCAGAACAAAATTAATCATTATGACGCGCGGAATACGTCGGACCCAGACGCGTCTCGGAGGCATCGGAGCCGTTAGTAGACTACGCCAGCCCGAATCAGCTATATACCACCATGATGATGATGATTGTGGTTCGATTAGGAAAGGGCGCTAATTTAGGCTGCCCATATCGGGAGCACGGCTAAGCGTCCGGGGGGGAAGGGGAAAGGGACTGAAAGAGATAGGAGAGGAACGCCGTAGTGGAGGGCTACGGAAACTTAGACCGCCTGGAGTTCTTTAACGTGCACTGACAACGCACAGTACACGGGCCTCTGGCATTTTCACCTCCATCGAAAATAAGACCGCCGCGGCCGGTATCGAACCCGCGTTTTTTGGGTGGAAGCCGAGTACCGTAACCAATACACCACCGCGGCGGACATATCCCATGCATTCAACGGCGTTCGAGCGCCAGTTTTCCTTCTAGGTAATGGTATGAGACTCAAAGGTCTCCGCTGCTCCGCTGCATACTCGGGCGCGTGCGCTAGTTGGAGAGGCGACCGCCAGACGGCCGCGGTGAAAGCTCGCGAGGCCGAAGAAAGACACCAGCGTCGGCAGCAATCGGAAGCCAGCATCCACGGAGCAAGAATTTCTCAGGAGAGGAAACAGCGCTAGCTCGGACGGGCCGATAGTGTCACGCCTTAGGGCACCACGCCTACGCGCCCTCTGTCGGACAAAAAGAGAAATGCGCTCGTCGCGCTGTGGCCTCCGCGATCGGCTGCGGCGGCGCGACGTCGCGCTTCGGAAGCCCGTGACTGTTCTAGAGTCAGCAGATGACAAAGAATATGCGGCAGCTCTCACGCCCTTCCTTCCCAAGGCCATTTACCCATGCGTGCTCACACGACACCAGCGAATGGCTTCCAGCAGCATGCGTTGTCTGCTCTGAAGTGAACGCAAACAGCTCGTTTCAAGCGCTCTACGGCATGCAATTAGTTCAGCATTTATTACTAACTGCAGCTGAAATGTCCGCCTCCCCTATTTATTGACGCTACTGAGTGAAAACTGAGAAAATTTGCATTATATGAGACGGTAACGCTGTAATTATGCCTCGCGCCCATAGGATGACATGTAAACGATGGGAACATGCCGGCGGCGTCATCTATCGTGATGCGCAGAAAACTCAACATCCTCCTCGCCCAAGCGTTACATTGACGGGCCGCCGTCGCACACTGCCGTGGCATAGCAGTTTCCTGTCCTCAAATACTTCTTTCTCCATGCCAGAACCAGCATCAATCTTGAGACGGCGGCAGCGGCGAGGGCTCGCGCAGCCGAAGCAAAGGGGGCTCGTCGACAAGCGGATCCCAAAGAGAGAGCCCGCGAAGCAGACGCGGCACGCAAGCGGCGGCAAGAGAACCTCGAATCGCAGCGGGCGCGGGAAGCCGCGATCATGCGCCGAAAGCGGTCGCTACCTGAGGTTGGCTGCGCGGCTTCCTCGATCGCTCGTTCGGCCACAGCTATAAGGTACGCGACGGCTTGTGGTTTGACAACAACCTGACCGCCATCGCCTCCAACCGCAACGACCAGTCCCGTGTCAACGTTACTTCCGTGCTCCAACGACAGTTTCCGGTCGCTGCATCGTGTGTGTATATAAGTGCATATAATTGCATCGATTTGTAAACAATAAACATTGTGTATATAAGTGCATATACAATCGCCTCTATAACAACGTGTCGAGTCTTTGTATGATGTGTGGGCGATTGTTTCACGGTTTCACCGATAAGCAGTGCCGCTTCGCCCCATTCATCATCATTCACTTGAGGGATTTTTTTAGGGGCGAAGCTCTTTATGCCGTAGGTCGTTCCATACTTCGTTGTCCCTTGTAGCCACCTCACGCCCCGGGAGGCTCGCTCTCGCCCTCGGCGCGTGCATCCCGGCGCGCGAGCTCCCTCACTCTTCCATCTGGTGTCTTGTGAGAGAGAGAGAGCGAAAGGCGCGCGCTAACTATGGAAACGCTCTTTCTTCGATGAACGCTCTACCAGCTCGCAAAGAAGGAGAACGCGCCCTCACCCGCGAGAGGCGAGCTTGACGCAGGCAGCGTCTTCTAGCGAGTTTCTTGATTGAAAAATATCGACTGCTCGCGCTGGAGAACCGTTCACACCGGCCTCCCATATATATATATATATATATATATATATATATATATATATATATATATATATATATATATATATATATATATATATATATATCAAAAAAGTGCTTCCTGGCTATCGGATAAATATACTATCAAAAAGACACAGTGACAAACATAGGATTTATTCTGACGTTTCGGCTTCCTGGACACACATCTGTATCCCCCCCCCGCCCCTTCTTTTATTTTATTTTATTTTTTGTGAGCTCCCCCCTTTCCACCCCCCACTATGCATGTTCGTGAAGTGTATAAGACCATGCGCCCATGAGAACCTTCATCTTTGAAAAAGGCTGGCCTCCAGCCGAAACGTCAGAATAAATCCTATGTTTGTCACTGTGTCCTTTTGATAGTATATATATATATATATATATATATATATATATATATATATATATATATATATATATATATATATATATATATATGGGTCATTCCACGCCAACTGCCCCAGCTGTGGCGCTCGACAAACATGAACTTCCTTCAAAAAATTCTAAAAATTACAGGGAAGTGAGCCTTACTTCCGCAGCACTTTCCGGAAATATTTTGAGCAGGAAAAATTTTTTAAGCTCGTGAGGGTCACTTGAATTTCGCAGAACGGCGGAAAACAAGGCACCAGAAAAAAAAATCCTGAAAGTCAACCAATGTTCCAAGCGTTTCCAAATATGCATTTTTGCATTCTCATAGCATTTATCTTCACTTATAAAAATGTTTCACAAATTATGTTCATGCTCCTCACTGCTTAGGACTGAGATGAAAATGGTGAAATTGCAGCGTTTTTGGTAATTTTTTCCTGAAAAATAATTGCGGAAAAAGACCTGCAAATATCTTTTGCAACTCTACATGAGAGGCACAATGGTGTCAAAAATCTTTTTTGTCTGTGTGCTGTGCAAAGGCTCTGAAATAAATGTGTAAACTTGACAAAAAAGCCATTTTCTCCTATGTTTAGGCGTCAATTGCGCCCTAAGGTGGTCCATGAAAAAATAATCAGAACAGGGCATGTAGTTGAGCAATGTAAGCGCTTTCGAAAGAGCAAGTTTCATCGAGGTAATTTTCGTATTCTTTGAGAAAAAAATTTTTGAAGTTCAGTCCCACCACTATCCTTCTATTGCTCCGTGATTCGCCTTCTCGTTATGGCTTGCTGACGGGAAACACAAACCACCTTGCCTTGCCGCGTAAAATAAAAGGTAGCGCGTGAGCAGCTTGTGGTTTTTCTATCTTTTCGTTTCTACCTCAACTTCCGTTTCCTATATAAAAAGCGATAACAACACAGGGACACATTTAACTCTACGCTTAGCTTAGAAACCACCGTGTCTGCATAACAAACAACGGCACCTTTTGCGTGCTTCTCTGACAATGAGAAATAATGAACAGTAAAGCGTATGTACTTGCGAAGCATAAGAACTTTCAAAGCAGCAACATTTATCAACGTAATTTGTGTTTTCATTATGGAAAACATTCCCAAATTGTTTCCTTTTTTTCGCTTCGCAGTTTGATATCTCCTAACAATATGTTGTCGGGCAATACAAATCAATTTACCTTGCCGCCTAAAATAAAAGATGGCGTGTCCGCAGCTTATGGCTTTGGAGTCTTTTCGTTCCTAGGTCAACATTCTATTCTTATATAAAAGGCAATATCAAGGAAAGCCATTTAACTACATGCTTGGGTTAGACACCGCGATGCCCCCTTAATAACAGCGGTACATTTAGCGTGCTGCTTTGACAAGCAGTTCGCTGAACAGGAAACGAGGAAGAAAAATGGGGCCTCAGCGTAGCCTCTAATAGTGAATCCAAACCACGAAAACACAAGTCCTTGTCTCGATGGACAGAGCAGCACGTGATGCCCCGCCGCGTATTCATGCTACCTGTACGTCGTCGGCGACCCTCACATACGGAAACCACTAAGCTTTTCTTCACATCACGATTTTTGCGGTTGCAAGCCGACTCATCTGCTCGAATAGGATATCTCAATGTGTTAACATGCATTGTTTCTATATCGCGAGCACGTTTCGCCTTCTCAATCGTAGCACACCACTGATACCTGTATGAAAAAAAAAAAAACAATTTGACTGCAGCCTGACCATCGCCAACCACAGTTTACTTCAGCCGTCTTTCTTTTACCTTGGACGCCGGCTCTTCGTCTATCCTTGCTTGCTTGCATAACAGCTGACCGTGAGACTTTATATTCGTGCTCCTAGTGGCGCACGTGAAACGCTGAAATTGATATGAGGCCCATTGTGAAACAGCACGCGTAGGAGGTTGCGCATGAATATTTACATTAGCACGTGAGGTGCTCACAATCGGCTTAACCCAGTGTTCGTGAGTGTCGTGGACGACGTACAGGCAGTGTGAACGAAAACTCGTTCCTCGTTCCTTCTCAATTTTGTAGCGAGTTCCCGTTACAAGTTCATTTAATAGAAAAGGAACGCGTCCAGTTACATTTCGAAAATTGGAACGTGTCGTTACATTAACGTTACATTTGATTTATAAAGTTGAAGATTAATCCTGAGAAAAATTAAAGTGAACATAATAAATTTCGCATCTACCTATGTATAATTGAAGAATTTCAACGCCACCGGCGGCATATTATCTGGAGACAAAAAACATCCAAAGAAACGCTCCGAGGCAAATATTTTCAAGGAACATCGAACATACTACGGACAACTCCACTGCAACTTTGGCGCTAGTCTATTACTTGTGGAACACTTTCCACTTCAGTCTTCAGATGCGTAGCCAGGATACTGCGCCTCCAATATGCAAATAGGTAGTTACTCACATGCGCCAGTGCATTAACAGCGGTGCATCTGACACTAAAAGCTGGTAATAGACCTTTTGGTTTAGGATAGCATATAAAGATTTGTGCCTGACCGATGCCACTGCGGGCAAATACTGGAACATTCCCCAATGTCGTCAGCCTTCCCTATCCTAAACGATTTTGCTCAAAATTGGCAGCCCTTGTAGCATTTTAATAAACTATTTGGCAATTCTGGATGTATTTTTTACCTTGTTCTCGTCACGTTGAAGTATTTGCGATATACTGAACTTTTTTTTTTGTTAATTATAGCTGCGTTGAGTGTATGCCGGCGTGAGGAATTTTAATAATGCTATCTTGTGCGTTTACCGCCGAATTAAATAACACGGACTGTTTACTTCTTTTCTTCGTGGCATTAGAAATAAGCATTATTTGCCTGTTCACTTTGTAGGCACAAGGACATTAAAGCAAGACTGAAATGCCGTTGTGGTGCAGGAAATAAATAAGAAAATAAATAGCCTCACATGCATCTAACCGAAAATGACCTGCGCCGCACAAGCATAATTGACTAATTAACAGGGTATTCCTGCGTAGTTAACCCTTTGTTCGCGTGCTAATGATAGGAATGAAAGCATAGTTTTTACTAGAAACAGACTGGCCATCTCCGAACATAATTAACCAGCTCCTAGTTAGAGCGATGCTAACTTTGCTCAGCATTACAAACACGCACGCACGCACGTAAGAATGTTCAGCACGCGTTCACTTTAGCACGTATATATATCCTTTCGAAAAGCCTTTCGTTTCTGCTTTTTGGCGTGGGCATAGGGCTGTTGATTCTATATTAAGGCGCGGCCCGTTCAGTTCAATTAGAATACCTCGAACAGACTGACGCACAGAGTGTCTTACAAGTATTGACAACTATGGCCGTACCCGCCTTCTCAGAACCAATGCAGGGAGAGGCGATATAGCAAAGCACGCGTTGAGAATGTTTTAGTTCGGAGGGAGCCCTGGCGGTGGGATCATAAGGGACCAAAGGAACTTCGTTGTTGCATGCAGTTCCTCCCGCGTTGCCGTACACCCCTACAGGGCTGGCTGACAGCCGGAAAATACTTGTCCAGCGGCCATAGTAAGCGGCCACCGCCAAAAAGTGGAGGGATACCCTGACGTCGTGCAGCCACAGTGAATGGGAAGCGTCGCCCTCGTCGAATCATCGAAACTGCAATACAATGGCGTTTTCGTGCGTGATTTTCTATGAGGGAGCGATAGCGGCGGCACGAAAACTGGACTCCCGGGAGGGCTTGTTGTACCCAACCTGTCCGCCCTGCATGATGTGCTGCGTACGTGCGATCGTCGTGGAGTGGAACGTGTATGGGAGGAATGCCGTTCCCTTTGCCGTTCCTTCGTAAATGTAAAGCGTTCCCGTTACACTTCCACTAATCCCAAATGGAACGATTGCGTTCCTTTGTTTCTCCACAAAGGAACTCGTTCCAGGAACGCCGTTCCGTACAACACCGCGTACAGGTAGCATGAATATGCGGCGGGTCATCACGTGCTGCTCTGTCCATCGAGGCAAGGACTTGTGTTTTCGTGGTTTTGGATTCACTATTAAAGGCTACGCTGAGGCCCCATTTTTCTTCCTCGTTTCCTGTTCAGCGAACTGCTTGTCAAAGCAGCACGCTTAATTTACCGCTGTTATTAAGGGGGCATCGCGGTTTCTAAGCCAAGCGTGTGGTTAAATGGCTTCCTTTGCTATTGCCTTTTATATAAGAATAGAATGTTG